>QZGG01001712.1:0-55682 GCA_006409495.1 Sedum album
GATGAGAACGATGTTGTTTTTCCAAAAGAGGTGATTAAGAAAATTTGTAGTATTTGTAGAAGCTATCTCTGGTCCGGAAAAAGCGGATCAAAAAGGAATTTAGTTGGATTGAAAGAAGTGTGCAGGAAAGGAGGGGTGGGCTGGGAATTAAAGATCTGCTGAAGTTTAACAAAGCTTTAATTTTATCGCAAATTTGGGATGTTTGCTGCGGGAGGGAAAATATTTGGACTACTTGGCTTGATAGTTACTGCTTCAAAGATAGAGCTTTTGGTCAATTGCCGAAAAGCCTCACTTCTCTTGGCCGATTAAGAGGTTACTCAGATTGCGAGCTAGTGCCTTGAAGTGCGTTGAATTTGATGACAACGACAACGTTAGATAGAGGATCAACAAACCAGTACACGACTAAAGGACGTATGAATGTTTATGTGAGCCTGTTCAGGTTCGCAAATGGACAAAAGCTGTCTGGAATAAATTTTCTCATCCGAAGCATAGCTTCTGTACATGGCTAGCAATTAAAGGAAAGCTTCCTACGAAGAAATGGGTGGAAGGCAGAATGGAGGTTGTTTCCTGCTGCTGGTGCAATGAGCCTCATGGCAATATTAACCATATTTTCTTTCTATGTCCTAGGATGAGGGTTATGGCGAAGTGTATGCTGAATGTTGGGATTTCGGTTCCTTTTAGCTCTTGGGAAGATCTGGCTACTTGGATTGTGACAACCTAAATTTTCAGTCTTTATTGTGTTTTGAGCTTGGCAGGGTGTTTGTTTTTGTTGTTGTATCTTCTTTTGGGTTGTCGGTCTGTGGTTTATGAGTGATTCTGGTTGGCTTTGTCTGGGTGCCTTTTTTGGGTATTCTTTTGGCCTTGGCCTTGTTGTTACAGGTTGTGCTTTTTGTGGTTTGTTGTTGTCTGGGGTTTAGTTGTTTGTTGTTTCAGTCCAGATCTGGTTCTGTGTTTGGAGTGGTTGTCTGTGTCCTGTGTTATTCTCCTTATTTTTTTGAATAAAGTCGCATTTTCAAAAAAAAAGATGATATATCAGGCCTAGGAATATGTAGGCTAGTTGGAAGCTATAGCTAATTGACAAACAAGGCATCCAGTTAGTTGTAACTGTAGGGCAAAATTGGGGGAGGCCTTGCGGAGGTATATTTAGTTCTCTGATTGCTGAGTAAGTTCAAACCATTGGCGCATCAAGTCGGCGAGGGTTCTTGGGAGAGAATCAATGTCTTTTAAGACAATATAGTAGGGAAGGGGAATGAGTCGAGGTACTTGGTCATCTTCATACCTCCAGGAGATGATGGGTCATCTTTTTGAATGATACTTCCTGAATGACGATATAAGGAGATGACGGTTAGTAATAGTGAAATTAGAATATGTATGGAAGTGATTAATAAGATACTGAAAAGGTGAGAGTACCATTAAGTCCATGATCGATTCCTGAGGACTATCCAGCAGCAAAAATGCAATCAGTCTTCTATTGCATCCCTAACAATACGTCGTAATTTTTGCTTTTTCATGGAAACGACCATCGGCTATGATTAGAACAAGCTGCTGCAATGGATTCTGCCCATTTGGAAGTCATTGGACACTGCGTTGTCCAACATGTTGTTTAAATACTAAGTAGATCAACAACTGGTTCGTCTGCTATTGTGTTTTCCTGCTTGAATGTGAAACTAGAGATCATCTTTACGCCAGCCTCCCCACTAAAAGGCTGGTCGAAATCATGCAGCAATTTCACATTTCCCTTTTTCCCAAAACTTGCAACAGCTAGGCTGCCACTTCAAGTTGAGACATGGCACGGCATACAGTTACAAGAGCCTCAATAGCAACATCCCCGCAACTGCTCTCAGATACTACGTGAATCATGCAATTACCACTTGATAATCACGCTTGTTTGGTCTTGTCCTCCGCAGCCATATTTTATCTTTTCGATATTGACTAGCAATGTAAGGAATTACCTGGTTTCCATCAAATATACATACACCAAAAAAATGAGCTTGGAATAACAGATTTTATTCAGTGAGAAAAACTGAAAACGCTTCTATTTGGTAACTTACCTTTTTCATGTTGATTCGCTTCCCAGTCTTGTAATCTCCCTGCAGCTTACTAGCCATTGTGGGTTCCATGACAAGACGTAACTGTTCCGCCAATTCCTGAGATAATCTAGTAGTCCGCAGTTCATATTTTCTCCACTGCTTGCTTGCATCATCCTTATTATAAATTGGTGTTATGTCAGAGTGATTCGCTTCTCCAGGTTGTTCATCATCGCTCAATGACAGTTCATTCAGCTTTCCTATTGCATTGCTATTGAATGGCCTCTTAACAGTGACTAGACTATCCGACAACCGTTCACCAAAGTCATTACTTTCACCGGGTTCCTCCGAAACTGGCTCTTCTGTCATTGGGTCTTCAATAGGTATATTCTGAGTAGGTTCATCCAGTTTGTTCCTCGGAACCGATACACCATTCTGAACAGGGTTACTCTCAACGTTATTTGGCTTGCTATCCATCTCGGAAACATTATCATCATGTGCAACCAACTCCTCGTCTGCTTTGTTTCCATTTAGATTCTTATTTACCTGATCAGAAGTCGCTGCTCCAAGAGCCTGAGCAGTTCCTGTTTCTGACTCCGGTACATATCCATATTCATCTGGATCATCTCCAACCATGTTATCAGGATTATCCATTTCTCCATCCTCGATATCTGTCGAAACTTTTACTCTGTCTTTCCATTCCTGAAGCGCATCCCCAATGCTTCGGAACGGATTTGGCTGGGTTTTCTGAGATTTTGAGGCGCTCTGTTCAGGAGCTTGGGAATCTGACTTGTCATTTGTGGGTCTACCTTTCTCAGATGAGTCGGCCATCATGATTTCGTTTTCAGATGTAGCACTCCCAGGCAAGCCTTCGGCAGAAGTGGGGTTGTTTTGAATATCACTGCTATTGGACCAGTTGACTTCAGGTGCATAGTTTGAACCAATTGCCTGCATATCAACTTTTGGTTGTGGAGCACTTCGTGTTCCTGACGGATCTTCACCATTCACGTCCACATCCATATTTGAATCATCTTCATTACTCTTTTCAATATTATCCGTATCAGCCTTTTCATCTACTTCCTCGCCTTGATCTAAAGTCACATCCATTTCATCAATGCCACCCTCAGATCCTTCTTCACCGTTTTCAGCTTCATCTGTTCCATCTTCCTGAGGGTCTAAATCCATATTTTCTTCAATTTCTTTATCATTTTCATCTACATCCAACCCCGTAGGCTCTGCAAATGCCTCGTCCTTGTCCATTTTCGCATCTTCCGTACCCTCGGCCTCATCTAAATCTTCTCCGTTCTCACCATCCTCCTTACCATCATCACCCTCAGCAGGATCAAGTTCTTTTGACATATCATTTGGAAGATTATCCTCCTTATCATCTTTACCTCTTAGTTCCTTATCGTCTGCATTTTGATCTTTCATTGACGATCCAGTCTCATATTTCTCGTTGCTGTCAGGCTCTTCATCGTTTTTCTTATCCCAACCTTTTTCGTCCACAACAGCACTCTCAGTTCCGCATCTCCCATGGCCGAATCAATCTGCTCATCTTGGTCGTCTTCCTTGTCATCTTCTTCTTCCCCAGAATCTTCACTAACACTATACGTATCGGCTGCAAAATCTTCTTCCATTTCAATTCCCTTGTCATTCTTGCCTGGATCTTCATTTGAACCATCTTGTTCTTCCTTTTTCTGCGACAAAATTTAGTAATATTTGGGTATAAGATCACCACGTTGAAATTAACAATAAATCAACCATGTGTATGCGATATCAAATCATACCTCAAGTGTACCAAGCAACTGGTCTTCATCCTCTAGTTGGTCGCTTACATCCTTTGCTCCAACACCCTCACCCATACCGGTTCCCTTGGCGTCCTCGGCTTTGTCATCACTGCTGTCCTCTTCTTTTTCTGAATTTCCAAACCCCTTGGAATAAAGGGATGCAAAAATATCGGCGAGGAAAAGAGATAAAGCGCACACCTTCAATAAAACAAGCATCTCAGTGCCATAAACAGTTTTAATAATAGAGTACCTATTTTTCTTTCAACATTGAAGGTGAAATAAATAAGTACAGAATGATAGATGGACACATGGAACACTGCAAGGACATACTGTTTTATGTGTTTTAAGGAAATCTCGAAGAAGTCCATCACTGAATATTAAAATTTTGTCTGTTAATTGCTCCAACATCTTCAACTTCTTTCCGAGCTCGGAAATCAGAGCAGTGCTTCCATCCTTGTCCTGTTTGACTAGCTCTACCTGAAAATGTAAATCAACATAAAAACCATGCAGCAAGTTACATATCAATAAATATTGTACAAAAGGCTGAGAATGGGCTTACAGCGTAAACAATTGTCTTGAGAAGACTATCACACAATTCTTCGAGCTGCAACTTGCTCGTGTATGAGTTGAAAAGAGATGTCCAAGAAGGAATACTTAAAAACTCATCTAATAGATGGTCATCGTTCTGAGAATAGCCAAGAGTCAGAGTTGTAACTGCAGCTAGTTCTACAGATATCTTGAGAGACTCACGAAACTTGGAGTAGAGTTCAGAATAACTTCCGGAAGCAACTGAGATTTCGAGTCTTGTTTCAATAGCCGATTGAAAAGTTCTTGCATTGATTTTACCTCCTTAAATATATCTAAAAACTGAGAAAGCATAATCTCCTCAATCGACACTTGTTGCACTGAATTCCCACAGAATGTAAGGAAACTTTCCTCAATCATTGTCAATGTCCTGAAATTTTTCATGACAACCCTTTCTACATCTTGCTTCGAAATAACAATTAAGAACTGATGTGAACCACTGACAGTAGTAATTCCCCTTTCCTTGTCGAGGAGAAAGTGGTCCAACGTTTCCTGTAAAATAGAAATTATGACGACCGAAAATTATCATGATATTAATTTTTTAAACATGAAACATTGGCTAGCTACCTTTGAATTTTGACAGTCCGGAACAAGTTTCTGAATGAATTTTTGAAGTTTATTCGCCCATGGTTTGATACTTTGGCAAGTGTTCAAATGGAGATTTTCAACCAACTTCAAGAATGAATCTGCCTCATCCAACATGGTGCACAAATGATCGAATATTCGCTGCAAAGAGATGCAAAAATTTAATGACATAATGGTTAATAAGATACTGAAATAGAGTGATCTATGGCTCAGCCCTACCTTCTGTTGCCACATGCATTGCAATGCTTTTTGTTGTTGTGGAATGAACGAGACGACCCACTCACTCTCACTATTTGGAGAAGAAATCACCAAGTTCCTCAAAATTGACAGATTTTTTTCCAGCTGTCTCACTTGCTTCGCAAATGCATAAGCAGATGCTCTCTGCTCTTGTTGGATTATTATGAAATGATCGAGATATGATACTGTTCTCCTAACCTGCGTGAGATGCAAAATTACTCAGTTACATTTGTAGAGCACGCAGCAAACAAATCATGTCAAAGATTAACATATATGAAACCAACCTGCTCAAGATTAAAATCCGTGTGAAAGCTTAAGCGGATTAGCCTTAGAAGCTCTACGGATGCCATACTCTTGAAATGGTATTGGTTTGCAGTTTTCCACTCATCCATCAACCCTGTCGCAGGCAGGACTTCTACTTTGTCTGAAGAAGCTTTGGCAGAAAGCCTATCACTCTGTTTTATCAGCAAATGGTTTGTGTCATATGATGGCTGGAGGAACCACTGACTACACGCATTTGATTTATGTTTATGTTGATCCTGCAGTATCAATAAAGTATGAGAACATTAATCAAATCGCGGATAAAATATCAAATGATGGCACAGACTTCAGGTAAATACTAATGTAGTACTGAAAATGGAAGAAATCCACTAAATGAATGTAAAAGGCTCCATGAAGTACCTCAGTATAGGCTGATTTGTGTCTTGACAGTCCACAACTTTCTAGAAGCTTTAAAAATTCAGACAAAGCTCTCCTCTTTCCTAAGCTCGTAGTCATATCATTCCATAACTCATTGCATCCTTTAGCAGTGTTGAAAAGGTTCTTCAAGGTGGACCAGACAGCATTCAGTTCTTCAGGATACACCACATCTCCGGCTTGAGAGTTTAATCCTCCCTCAACAATGGTAGCAATATCTATGAGCATACACAGATAGAGCCGGTCAAGATTATATCAATAGTCTTGTTGAACGATCGCAATTTTTTCAGTCTACTAGATTAATCTATGGATGATATTTTACCAGAAGTCATGTTTTCACAATAAGAATGTGCATTTTGTCTCCATGCCTCAAACCACAGGCACTTGGTCTCTTCAAAGTCATTGAGGCTCAAAGGAGTGTCTATCAAGCCATTACTTTTGCTTGAAGTATCAGTGAGAGGATTAGGTACACGAGTTGACTGAGTATTTATCCCCCGTCTTATTTCTTCTTGTTTAAGAATGACCATAACAGGTTGCTGAAGTACATCCTGTAAATAGATACGCAGCACAAGAGTCAGTATTTGCAAAAAATAAACATTCAGAAGGCAACAAGTATTATCAACCCATTGCGAACATGAAGATATTAATAAGCAACAGTGAACTAATGCTTACAGTATATTTCTGAATAAGCTTTTTTAGCTTCTGGCGAACCCGTTTTGTGTTAGCCATGTTAAGGTAACTTTCAGGATGCTCCCATTTGCATAGCTTCAAAAGTTCATCCAATTCCTTTTGAACAGTTGCCTTGTGGTTGTTGACATGCTCCGAAATTCTGTAAGATATGAATCAACTTAATACAGTTGCATGATCGTGAACAACACATGGATAATCTAAGAATAAAAGTTACTTACAAAGGTAGGAATTGCATGTAGTACCCCAACACATGGTACAAGATCTTCAGATTTTCCATCTCGCGAGGACTGAAAAAGAGAGAAGTGAATATATACGTAACAATTTCCAGAGGCTAGGTTGAGATTTGGTATCCGGTTATGCCAAGCAAGTTAATGTAAATTACAAAAAGGGTTGAGTTACAAAACCACATCGTCTTGTAACTTGCATTTAACTTGCTTGGCATCACTGGATACGAATCCCTAGGTTCAATCATCCGTTTTTTCTAATTGCAAGATTACTGATGAAAAATAGAACATACCTAGAATAGCATTGAAGGAGTAACCCTCGACTTATCTGGACATGGAAAGCGAGGAGAAGATGGAGGCGTCTTTTGAACTCTCCTATGCTTGACATGTGAACGAACTCCTCTAAGCTGCATCATTACAAGAATCAGAGATGCATTTTGAGAATATCATGACGGTCGGCATAAGTGACTGTGTTTATTGAAACTTGCCTTTCGATGGTGGATTTTACATATTCACCGATGTCCAATGTATCTCTCAGTCGAAGCAATGTATAAAGAGGAAACCACAACTGCAATGAGGTTCAAGAAAATACTTATCAAAATCACAGCTTACCAAATTCTTAGGTAAAGGTCAAGTGCATAACACTAAGCAAAAAAGGAGTCTCGAGTTAAACTAAGTTAAATTCAGTTCCAACATTTGTTCGAACTTTGAAGAGCCATTATCAATTAAATGCGAAATTGTTACTGGAAGGGTCAAGTTATAAGTATCATTTTGGTGTCAAAAGGACAATGTATGTATCGATAATATAAATTGATCAAAGAAAATAGCTCTTCATTTACCTTGGCAGCGTTATTGTCACATTCAACTTGGACTTCATCAATTAAAGAAGACCATGTTTCAAACTCCATCTTTTTCCATGAAGATGCCAGGTCGGTGATTTGTTTAATGTGATCTGATTAGCAAAAATTAGGATCAGAACAGTTATTGACAATTCTCTTTACCAAATAATAAAATCAAAAAATCCATAACGAGAGCAAAGGAAAAACTCACCAGTAAACGGAAATTTGGAACCATTTTCCTGTATAAGCTGGATTCTATTTAACAAAAATTGTAAACCTGAAAGAGCCTGCACAACCGAAATGCAGTAATTGAGTATCAAAAAAGGAGTGAGTAGCAAGTACAACTTGTTGGGCAATATAGTCGAAAATAAAGTCAACATAAAAGGATTTTGGTGAAATGAACTTAGGAGTTCTGAATCGAATAAAAAAGTAATGCTTAGTGTGCATACCTTATCCAGAGAGGTCTTTCGAGGCAATGACAAAAGAATTTGTGTCACTTCTAGAAGCTTCTGGAGCCCAGGGTGATCTTCCCACTCTTTGCAGAGACTAACAATGCGCTGTTGAAGAGCTGTCACTACCTCCACCATTTTAGCAACGGCTGAGGTATTGGGATCCTAAATGGCCAAAAAAGAGATTCAATAAATGCCATGTTTACTAAAACTCACCACAGAACTTGCTGAAAAGGCAGACCAACCTTATAAAAATTGTATGCTTGACTTCCTTTATTTTGGTTGAGATCTAGAGAAAGGCGAAGCAAATGTTCTGGTGCAAGTTTAGCATCCAACAAGGATGAAGAAAGACCGCCCAGTCCTGAAATCCAGAGAATTAGAATTAAGCTCAGAATTCACCAAACAGACAAGAAAAAAAGATATTTCACTGTGCATGACAGTTAAACCATACCATCAACTATTCCTACACCCAAAGAGTACGCGTCGATGAAGGATTGCATACTTTCCGATTTTGGCACGTTGAATGCTCCAGGCTGAGAAGTACTCTTTAGTAAGATTCCGAAGAGAGTGGCACATTTAATAATTTAAGGATAAAAAAGATGGGAAGGACACGACAAAAATCTCATTCTTAACATCAAATTTAGTATGTTGAAGTGAAGTGTCATATAAAGTTTCAGAGAGTTACATGTAAGGTGAGATCCACCGATCCAAACAATCGATCATGAACCTGAACAAGCTTCTTCTGAATAGACTCTGGAATCAATTCCAAATCTTCTGTCACTGAATCACTTTCCACTTTAGCTTCCTTCTGAGGAGATAAAAAATGTGTTACAAAAAGGAAATAGTGGATATCAAATATGATTTAATATTCCAATTATCATCGTGATAGAGAACGAAGCAATACCATTTCAGCGGCCTCATCTTGAGAGATGAAATCTTGCCATTCCTGAAAAGTTTCACTCGAGGAAAATATGCTTAGCATAGATTCATCAAATTCGAATATTGTCTCAGTCTTAAGGGCTCGGGGCCTGAATTTGTATTCCTGAGATTCAAACGCTTCTTTGACTTTGGCTTCTTCTTTCAACTTCATCCAATGATATGCAAACCACTCAAATATGTGGTTCAGTTCCTGATAAAACAAACAGTTTAATAAACTGATAGTTTCAGTGAACATTGCAAGCACAATGATCGACTGAAGTTATAACAGAGGGACTAGAAAAAAATAAGTTAAAGATGCGAACTTGGAAGGATGATCTGTCCAACACACGACTGCTTGCAACCGACAGCATAATGCGAATGACTGTATCTTGATTGATTGATGCTTGCAGTTGCAAATTTGACATCTGCATGCAGTAACAATATAGGTTTTATTGACAATCACTAGTTATGACAAATTTAAGAGAGTGAAACATAACGAAGGCGGTGGTCTAATAGGAAAAAGGAATAGCATTGATAATGTTACCTTGTTAGCTGAGTTCGCATCCTTCGTAGTTGTTACCATTTTATCCAACATAGATCTTCGACTTCCCCAATCAATAGTATGGAAATCGACACCAAAATGGAACGTGTTTAGATCCCCGCCAGCCGTGGTAATCAAGCAAGATTTGAAGGCAGATTCTCTTGGATATCTCACAAACGAGTACACCAGTTCCTGGTCAATTTTTAGAAAATTAGCAAACTAGAATTGAATCATTTCAGGCACTGAGGAATGAAGGACATGTACCTCAATTTGGACCACACTGTGCCCTGTGCTTTTCATTAGCGTTGTCTGCTTAATACTGGACTGAACAAGTGATACACCGAGTTTCATTTCATATACAGCAACTTGAATTGGTTGAATTATGTCAGCATAAGCAGAATACTCATTTGACAACCGATCAATAAAGGATGTAGCAGTTTCCTGAGAACCACAGAGCAAGCAATTTGTGAGTATTATAGCAATGGTGTTCAACATGGGAGACAAGAAAAGAGTACGGAAATTATTTGTGGCACAACTATTCACTACAAGAAATCAAACATGACAGGTGAATACACAAGTACCTGCCAGTTATGGATTTTATCCGTGTCCAGATATTCTGGGTTGTTAACAAAAGACATGGAAGCCTTGATGAGGCTGTTAAACTCCGTACACTCGTCTCTGAGTTTCTTGAACTTCTTTGGATCAGACCGGAAAACAATCTAGATGCATAGCCAAAAAATGCTAACTTAGACACTTATCATGTTTTTGTAGGTGTGATAGAAACCAAAAAGCTGTGAGCAATAGCACAATTACTAGTACTACTATACTAATGTTGAATATAGAAACAGATGGGTAAACACCTTTTTCTTGGCAATCTCCAGTTCAGCTTGAAGATTTTCCAGCATGGATACTTTGTTTTGGTCTGTTATACGGGACATAAATAATCCAGCTAAATAATTGCACTCCTCGCGGACCTATAAAAAGTACATTAAAAATACATTCAGCCAAAACCAAGACACCACTGCAAATTGATTATTGATTTGTTTGGGGGTTAAATTGAACAAACAAAAAGAGGCCATCACAAATACAGTATAAAAATCAAAAGTGTTACATAAAGAAGCAAATGATATAAAATAAACACTTTATCATACAATAATATATAATCACCTTAATTTCAAGTTCAAGAGAACGAGTCTGCTCCAGTAAGTGTGAATACTTGTAACCATACTTCAAAACTGGATCTCTTGAACCCTTACTAACCAGGAGATTAAACCGCAATCCTCCAATATGCAGCCATGCAAGGCCGAGATTGTGAAGGGAACCTACATAAAAATGAGGAAATCCCAACAAACTTCAACAAATCACATACGCTAATGGCTTACAATAATAGCTCAAAGTACCATCAAATGTACGATAATGATAGTATGGTGATCATAACTACACAGGCATACCTGAAGATGGGCTCTGAAGATATAATTCATTCATCAGAGGTTTAATGTACACCATTGAGGAGGCAAGGTGCGACGATGAATTAATAATAGATAGGACCCCTACGATATCTTCAGCCTGTAAGAATGAAAAAAATATAGTTTACGAAATTTAAAGGCAGGTTGAGCATGATTTAAACCTTTCAGGCTCTAATGATCAATATGGTTGGAGGGTATAATTTTGACAGGGAAAATTTAAACATTCTTCAACAAATTTATTTTAATTGTGAGGTTCCAAACAAATAACATACAGTAACTGCAGCCTCTGCCCAAGAATCCAGACAGAACTTCAACTCATGATACACAGCAGCTTCAAAGGTCTTCTTGTGAGCATATATAATCTGACAATAAATCAATTTTCCTTAGTTAATCAAATATTCCATTACTCAGTTAATCGATAAAGCTTTACTCTGCCCAAAATAATATTTAAGAAGACCTAATCAACATATTAAATGAATGACTTTACCTGCCGGAATAAGGTCCGTGCAACAGATAAAAGACAGTCCGATAAGCGAACAGGCGAACGGGATGCATGCAAAAGATTTTGTGACGCCAGCCGAAGTTTCAAACAATGAACAGGGTAGTCCTTTATGATGATGGAACTTTCCCTGACAAAACCAACAACATACAATTAAGGGTAATTTTACAAAACATAAACAATCAAAATTTCAATCAACAAAAACAGGAAATGTTACTCAGGTTTACATAAAGAGATAAAAAACAAGTCCTGCAACCCACGGTAAATTTACAAAGAATACCACACCGCGTATGAGTATTCTTTAATATATACCCCCAAAGCATCATATAGCTAAAGCCACACATTAAGATCGCCACCATATACGATCCGCTATAAATGGCTTATCGTGCAACCATAATGACTTACAGAATATTTGCATTCACCAATGCCCTTACTGGCCGGAGGAGAATATGAGGCATAGGAGTCGAGGGCTTCCAGTGCATGAAAGGTTCTATGAAGGATAATTCAAAAAAATCAGTATATTGAAAAGGAGAGCACATATTCATTAGGGGATTAAACTTGCTACCTCCACAAAATAAGGCAGGTGGCTCCACATAAATGAATGCCATGAAAACCACATTTCTTGGACAAAACTTGTGGCCTTAGCCACCGCTGAAAGTTAATGATGAAAAACTTCAGCTAATGTTACCATATATGCATAGTAAGGCAATTTTTTTTACAGATTTACGTACCTGAATCCAACGACTTCCAGGCATCCAGTGTCCACACAATTTTCTGATGCGGAGTAAAATCAATGGGCGGTCTGGATGAGGAACCCAAAGAGTAGCTAAGAGTGTTTTCAAAAAGGTAAGACATCCTTGATAGTTCCTGTAGGCATAAGATGTCATAGAGTGGTTGATAATTTGTATTGGAAAATTGAAGGAAAAGTAACATGAATGAAAATGTGAATGTCGCTATCAACTTATTAAATATTACTCCCTCTGTCCCTAATGTTTGTCCACTTTGATTATTATACTCCTCACAAATAATCAAAAAGTGGACAAACTTATAGGGACGGAGGGAGTAGCATGTACTCCCTCCGGCCCAAAGATTTTTTTCTAAAAGTAAAGTTACAAAAGGAACCACTTTAATATTTTCGCCGGCAGATAGGAATAGAATAAATTTTAAAAACCCCACTTACACTTTTGGATGTCTCTGCTTCAGATAAAATGATGCCAGATAACTTCTCCAGTAATTCAATATCAAGAAACAAGCTTTCATTGTCGACCACGGGAACTGCTTCCAGAAAACTGACAAAGGCCGGCTCATGAGAAAGCGTTTCAGGAGACATGCCACAACAAGAGTAAAGAACTGAAGGGGGAATTCCATTCCCGTTTGATGTAAAAGATAAACTTAAGTTTTGCTTTTCATGGTCAACCCTTTGGAAAAGCATCTGAAAAGTGAAAGTCAATAGGTAAACAATCCTAAATATATATATGCATTTAAGATTTTCACTACATAATTTATGTATGATAAATAACGTACCTCTCGCATTTCCCTCAACTGGCGAATACAGTCTTCTTCAGACTTCTCAGTGATGCAGGATGACACACACAGACCTGTTTGAAAGGATCTCAGCCCAATTAGAAAAAGAAGGATTTGCCTGGAGAGGAAAAAATGAAAATGGATTGCATACCTTGCATTGCTAGCAACCGGAGCTCGGGAATGAAAGATACAACAACATCAGCAATTTGAAAACCTGTTGCTGCAATAATTATTTAAATTGGTCACCAATGCTTATTACATGAAAACAAACAGTAAACAGATAATATGAGAAAACATAGGGTCATACCCGCAGTTAGCATGGTGGTTTTCTGGGGCCAGATTGAGCGACAAATATCTATGTATTTGCACTGTTCAGAGTAAATTTCAGGAGAAGATGGCAAAAATGGGTGCCCACCATATTTCCATAGCAAGGACTTGTTAGAAAATATGCTCCCAAAGTATGCATCAAATAGGCCTTTGATCTCAGTCTAGACAAACAATAAAGATAAATTTCAGTTAAAGCTTCATCATACATACACTGAAGATAACAATTACACGGCGCCAATAATATCGCCTTATTCGCAAAAAAAAACAATTACACGGCTAAAGGGAAAAGGCCATTCAAATCTAATGCTTACCAGGACATAAATAATAGCTCTTTGGCAAACATCAGCTTTTTGGAAGAAATTATGTATCTTCAGAGAAACTTTATGCAAAGCATTCAATGCCACTGAGATGTGATCGGTTTGATAAGATGAAACACCATTCCAAAAAAGAATGTGGGTGTCAAAAAGATCACTATACAGCAGAAATAACTCCTTGGACGGAGACTTCATTAACTCGTCAAGTATTGCCTCTTCCAAAACTTTCATGTGTTCTAACATTGGCTTGTAACGCCTTTTCTTTTCATCAAGGAAGATTTCTGCTTCAGCGCTCCACTGATGGACACTGATCATCAATAAATCTAAACATTTTACGGCATACTTAAGAGGTGTGATGGTTTCTTTAGATAACGGAGAAGCTGAAGTTGTAGATAACTCTAGCGAAAGCATGGGCAAAGATCGCAATAGCTGATTCTGGGAGTACTGGGACAAAAGATTAACGCGGTATTGCATAATGTTTCTCCAAATTTTGTGCCTGAGTAGCTGTCCAATCTCACCTAAGAAGTACGGAATACACTGGCAAAAAGGACGTAACTTAGAGCTGATATGGCTAATCCATTGAAGGTGGAGTTCAAGATCACCTTCAGTCGCTTGTTCAACAACCCATTTGAAGGCAAAAAATATCATTTTCTTTGCTGATTGTAAATCACTTGCGTTGTGGTGTTCAAGAAGTTCAACGGTCATTTGCGATGTATTAGGGAACATGATGTTATGAAGCGATACAATGTCAACGAGATAATTTCCTGTATGCTTTTTACTGACAGAATAGTTCTTCATACCTATGCTAGATTCGCACAAAGCATATTCTGCCCCGAGATGTTCCAGATACATGCAATTCTGCAACACTGATGCCCCTTCAGAATACAGTACAAAATCTCTCAAAAGCAAAGGTGCGGGCCAGCCTCCTGGCAAGTATAGAGAAGAGGGGGAAGAGTGGGTAATACTGGCAAGCTCATTTCCAGATAAGAAAAACTGTTTTCCATGCTCAATAACCTCAATTGCATCAGCCACTCCGAAAGATGATAGATACGTATGCTCCCAACTAGTCTGGAGACTCCAAATGAATCCATTCCCTTTAGAAAGAAGCTGCTGGAATAGCTGAATCCACAAAGTCAATTCATGATAGCTAAGGCGTACGTTCAGCTGCAGGCCTTGGTCTCTAGCATACTGGTGTGCTTTGACCATCATATCAACCAACTTCTTAACAGGGATACCTGCTAGAACTAGAAACCTCTCAAGGTCCATGTATTCGGCTTCTTTACTGGTCTTTTTGATCTGATCAAAAAGCCAATATGGCTGCATGAGATATATTTCGACTCCTCTATTCCTCATTGCCCGAGAAACTTCACCATATTTTGGGTCAACAGTCAAGAACATACGAAACTTTGGATGAGGATGAATAATTAACGGCTTCCCATCAATGGTGCCACACTCGTTGATAGTAATAGATCCACCTTGCTCTAGCAGAGAGTTAATTCTATCAAGAACCTGCGTACAAATGAGAGACATTAATCAGCAAATAATTAAAATCCAAAGACACAAAACTTTTGATAACAATTGACTTACTGTTGGGTTACAAAGATTAGCATTCTCCAGAACAATCCAATCCCCTCTTTCGATGGCCTTCACAAGTACACCAGTAATCCATTCAAATTTAGCAGGATGAGCGCCTCTTTCTATATTATCTAATAGCTTCATAATGGACTTCCTTGAGGAACTAATTCCCACAAATGAATTTGATGGAGGTGATTTACCCATATCTGTCTCCATATTATCCAAATCTAGAAGTATCTCATCAACTATCTGTAACAGTAAACGTAAAGAATTGGAGAAGCTCTTCATTGTATCCATGAAAGATGTTGTTTCTGTTGCCTCTTCATTTTCAATGCTTGATATAACTGTAAACCACTTTGAAACAAGCGCTTTCTTTTCTTCAATAAAGCTTGACCATGAAGCTTGAAGTTGCCAGTCACAATATTCATTCATGTAACACTCAACTTGAGATAAAAGAGAGCGAAACGTCCGAGCAGCATTATATTGCTCAAAGCATCCGAGTAGTTCAGATATGTCTGTTGCTGGAGATAGATTTATCTCATGCAGCACATTGCCAGTGAGTTGAGCTAGAAGCCTGACCAATGTGGTCTTGCCAGAAGACGGAGGACCAACCATAATACACAATCTCTCATATTTCACACATTGAGCAGCAGCTTCTAGGCTGTGACGAGTATCTGGTAAGATCTTAATCTGGCTTATCGAGGTTTTATACGACTGAAAGTTGTTCCTTTTGATAGTGGTGCTGCCCACTAGCAAGCACCCTGAGCTTATTTGAACTCGGGGGTACGGATTTATGAATGGCTTATGGCCAAAAACTTCCTCATAAAGATTCAAGACTTCTCTACGGTCAAGAGGAGTTCGCATTCTTTGAATGTATATAACATTAAGAAAGCAGCTATCTTTGAACTCTTCCAAAGATCCTGCACCAGGAGAACGGAGAATAAGCACACATGGAGATCAAGTTTACCTAAGGAATGAGCAAACTTATGATATATATACCTTCAATGAGCTGACAGGCACGCAACACATCACGAAGATTGAATTCCCAAGGAGATCCATTCTGAGCAAACTTATGAAGAACCATTGTGTCTTCATGTAATTTCTTGTTAAAGAAAATTAGCTTCTTAAGAAGATCATCAGGGACAGATGGATAAAGGGAACGGCAGATGCATAAGTAATCATAGTCATTTAGTTCGTCAACATACACCTGCAGTCATGAGCAGATATAAAAGCAAAATTGGATACAATTGTTGACTCTGTAAAATTCAAAGCAAATCAAATTCTAACCATCTGAGACAATAGTAGACAATATTACCTTGGTAAAACGATTAAGAAAGGACTTCGGTAGGCCTTTTCGCCCACCACCCTGGTGCGACGGATTCTGACACGCAAATACCCTAAAACTCAGCGGACACTTGAAAGTAAGACCCAGCTCAGGAATATAGACTTCAGCTCGATGGTCCAGAATAGCATTCAGACCCTGCAATGGATACTCTTTTCAATACGAATGATTAACAGAGATAAGCCCTCAAGTATTCGAGCTGATCCAATGATTAATAATACAGAAACACAAAACACAATTATATATAAAAGAACCTCTAAAACAGATTGCGGTGCCAAATTCAATTCGTCAAGCAAAACCCAACATCCATCCTTTATAGCCTGCAAATATAACAAAGTACACTTATAAAGCAAACCAAACCATACCAAACTCTGATAAGATTGAGGGACTCATAAATAACCAATAAAATACCTGCAGGAGAATCCCATCCGACCATGCAAACTTGACTTCATCATTACTATCAACAGGTAGGTCGGACCCAAGCAAGTCCATTATGTCGGTCTGCATTCACAGGAAAGTAATACAAATGAAAAGGATGAAAAAGGAGCATGCTAAAGATTAGTGTTTTCTAGAACAATCTACTATACAAAAGCAAACCTGTTCGGACAGATTAATGCGCACAACTCTGTGCCCAGAAAATTTTCCAAGAGCATCAATTAAGCTAGTTTTGCCTACTCCTGGACTACCTTCCAATAAAACTGCAATAGACCCAAATTCATTTGTTATCCTCATTATAAATGAAAATAACAGTCAAGGGCTTATGGTCGAGTACATCAAGATACAAAGTTCACAAATACAAAAGGCTTAAGTGGCTAAATTTGGCTGTGAAAAACAACTGAAAGAAAAAACTGTGGAACTGCACAAAGGATTTCAAAATTGAGGAAAATATACTAGGTTTGAACTGGAAGTGTGTGCTTCATTTATTCATTTTATTTTACTTGAGCAGTTTAAATTTTTATTTGACCACGCTTTACAGCAAATAAGCTGGTGTATGCTTGATTTCCTATCAAAGTCTTCATTTTTTCTAATCCAATTGCAGTAGACACATACCTGGCTTAGCAAGCTGCATAGCGCGAAGAACACGAGCAGCATTTCTACGTGTAGTAGGGGCAGTGAGCTTAAATTTTCCATCGTCGCAGTTCTTACTTCCTACATAAGGATTAAATAATAAAGTGAATTAAGAGAGATATTATAATACTAAGAACGAGAGGAGAATGAAGTACATTGGGTACATCATATGATACAAAAAGTAAATGAAACAAAATAAACGTCTAATTATACCTTTCTCGATAAAAAATGGTGCAACGCCAAAAAGATTGGAATTTTGCATCTGAATGTCATTAGGTGCTGATGCCCTATCATCAAGATCATCCCAACCATAATTTTGCTGTCTGGAGAGGCTCTCATCAAATGTAATGCCGTACACCTATAAGAATTTGAACAACTGAGACCTCAACTGGATCGCATTTGATGATGACGTTCTCAGTCCAATATAACAAATGGCCAGATTATGCTTATCGGTAATGGCAGGTGGATATTTAATTAGGCAGGAATACCTTAAGCTGCTCTATTAGATAGGACACACATCTTTTCCTCAGTTCAGTAGCCTCAGCCTTGGAAATACTAGTCCCTGTAACATGCAGTATATACAACCGATGTTATTCATGTAAAAATAGATGTCAGAATATGGGGTAAAAATTAGTTGGTGAAAGACAGCTACGCAACAAAAAGTACGACTGATTAAGACGATATATCCAACAGAAAGTATCCACTGATAAAGAAAGGTGAATCAAATAATAATCATTAGAGAAATAAGGAGCGCCAGGTAAGGTGGAGGTCACACCTAAGCAGATCCCGTCAAGTAGCACAAGAAAAGCTCCATGCACTAAAGCAGAATCAGGTTGTAAGCTCTTCTGAGTCACATTTATAAAGTCAATCCAAGACAAGAGATCTCTGACGGTGAGGGTTCTTGGCAATTGCAATTTGTTAAACCACTGGACATTACCAAGTTGAGCACATTAATTAGGTTTACAACAACAAAATAGGTGGAGGCAAAAAAGTTTTGGAAAAGTTGAACTCCGTAATAAGTACCTCCCAGAAATGTATCATAGGCTCGATAATGAGGGATAATCCAGGGTCGGATATCCTGATGAATGGAGAAAAGACTCAAATAAGTGATTCTAAAGAGGTACATATTGTCAACATATATCTGAAATTTGAAAATAAGAATTACCTTTGCTTTGAAATGCTTCTAAGCTCATCTAATTCATTGACTGAGGGGACCCATATCTCAGTGAAACGATTTCTAAGAGCAGGGGATAATTCCTTTTTACCATAATCACCCCCAGGGTTCATGGTGGCAAGAAGATAGAAGTCCTTATGAGCAACAACAGTCTCTAGCATAGGCCCTCCTTTTTCCGCCAATGACTAATAAATGAAAGCATTGTAAGACAACATAATTTGAATAGTCATAAAGAAGAAAAGGGTGGTACTCGGTACTTCTAAGAATTCAATATCAAATGGATTTATTTACACTAAGTGCAATATCTATAATCACAGTCACTACAACAGATATTAAACTAAGTACAATTCTTATGGACAGTACGAAAAAAACTCAAAATTTTGACAGTCTAGACTCTGGAGCCTAGACTTCTATTAAACAAAACCAACATATATTAAAAACAGAACTAACCAATTTTCTTTCAGGCTCCAAGACACTGTTCAATCGTTCAAGTACACTGTCATCTGCCAATGAAATCTCATCGACGAGGAGAAGGTCTCCGTTCTTCATTGCCTTTATAAGAGGACCATCTTCCCAAGTAAATATTGTCTGCCACTTTCCATAGAGCTGGGCTAGTTCTTGTTTTTTTTGCAGAAGGAACTCGATCTCTTCCCCAGAAACCGAGTGAAAAGAGAGCAAGCCTTCTTTACAGTTGTTTAAAATATTTTTGATTTCAGAAAGTGTAGAAGAAGCTTGACTGATATCTGGAGAAATTGACTGCAAGAAAATAAAGAGAAAACAATATTAGAATTATCTAATAGACACGCTATACAAGAGTGAAAAAAGTAGACATGTAACTGTAAAAACAACACATACGCCTTTGCACGGAAGGTTCACCATTGGGTTTGTCAGCAATAACTGCTCGACTATAGAACTGTATTCAGAACTCAGCTTTGACCTCTCTCTTAGAGGACGGAAACCCTGTCAAAACATAAATTACTTAGCAACTATCACCACAGAATGTGCCAGAGGTAAACAGGAAAATAAAACACTTCAAATATCCGCGTATAAATAAACTTACCCCCAGAAAATCTGATGTTTCAGTGTACTGGTGACAATTCAAAATATGCAATTTAGAATGCATAAGCGAGCTCAACAACTGACACACAGTTGTTTTCCCACCACCTGTCTCCCCAACAAGGAGCACAGGCTCTCGTAATTTACAGCAACGCTCGACGAGATAGTACAGACGCCACATACTTCTTGTCCACGTTATGCTGCATGACCAAATACCCATCATTACAAATAATACTTTAGAGTTAAGATGAGAAGGTATTCTAACTGAGTGAGTGTGTACTTTTCAACACTTTCTGAGAGTCCTGAATGTTCACCCATATGAGATGTAAGGCTACTCTGAAATGACATATTACCAAGAAAGTGAAAGTTAGGAATGTCAAAAAGAAAATGAATAGGGCAATTCAAATGTAACATGAATATGCAAAACTTAGAGTAAGTACTAATCAAGGATACTTAACGGCATCCTATGGAAAAAATAGAAACAAGGATTTAGCTGCAGGAGAAACAGAGAGAGAACAACCTGTTGATACAAGTCATCTACATCTAGTTTCACTTTGAGACATTTTCGTATGATATCCCGGACGACTATTTTCTCAGATTCATCCCTTAGTCTCTCCCCAAGAAGGAAATAGCCATCTCTAGCCAAATCTTCATCTGATTGTCCTAAGTCATTATAACGATTAGCCCAGCGAAATAAATCACGAGGAGTAATAAATCCATGTTTTCCAGCAAAAACTTTGCTCCTCTGCCTATGTAATTGCAACTCCTTCATGACATTTACCATTCTTTGTGCATAGCTTTTAGGAATTCTGCACCTTATATGCAAAATGTCGCACAGTTCATTATCAGGAATGTCATCTACATGTATCTCTACAAATCGATTACGAAATGCTCTGGATAGCATTTTTCGGCCGCCATAAAAAGTGGGAGGGTTTTGTGTAGCAAAAAGCATAAAATCTGGATGCGCTTTCACTGTTTCACATAGCTCAGGTACATATAGCTCTCTGTTATCATCTAGCAACCTGTTCAATGCCTCTAAAACATCTGAAGGGGCGAGATTAAGCTCGTCTAAGACTATCCAATGCCCATTACGAACAGCCTTCACCAAGGCACCTTCCTGGAAAACCAGCTTCCCAGAAAGATCAGTCATATACGAGCCCAAATATTCTTGAAGGTCAGTATGTTCATGATTATTGATCCTGACAAACTCCCTGCCAGTTCTTGCAGCTAGGTATTGAACAAGACTAGTTTTGCCACTAGATGTAGGTCCCTGCAGGAGAACAGGGTACCTTCTGATAAGAACAGCGCGTGCCAAGTTTCTGAGATGCCCTTTTACACTTTCAGTCAAAACATAGCTATTCAAAAACCGATCAGATGTAGGATTTGGCTCACAAGTTAGATGTTTAAGGTATAATTCAAAGTCTTCATGAGGGCTTGCCTTTTTTAGATGGAAACAGATGTTTTAAATCAGATGATCCATTTAACTTGGCACTAGGAGCATCAAGCAATGTAAGGAAAACATTGCAAACCCCATCGTAAAGTGGTAGAGATGGATTTCTTCGCTAAAGATTGAATTTCCTTTCCTGGTATACTCTAGTGCGCGATAAAGAGACCTAAACTGTATTGTGGTTTTTGATTTGCTCCATCTTGGAGTCTATCTTCTGATTCCTTCTTGGCTTCCTTGTAGAAAGACATTATTCTATTTACCAGCTCTCGACTTGCTTGGTTCTGATCAACAAACTGACTGATAAAAAGATTTAGATCGTCGTCGTCCAGCACATCATCAACATAAAACTCGGTGAATCTACTTCTCAGGGAATTTGGAAGATCTCTTTTCCCGGCATCAGTTGCAGGATTCATGCAGGCGAAAATTCGGAAATTGGGATGCCGGTATACATGATCGATATCGCCCCTTTCAGTTAAACAAAATGAACTGCTTTCTCCTTCTAAAACACCGATAACTCTTTGAAGAGTTTCAGGTGGAGCCAAATTGACTTCATCGAGTAATATCCATTCTCCATTTTGAAGCGCCGTAACAAAAGCTCCTTCAACAAATGAGAATAGCATCCCAGAAGACGTACTAGTTTGCCTAAGTGCTCCATTAAGCTTAACCACAAATTCTTCCCATTCTTTGAACAGATGTCCATCTAGAAGCTTCTTACGCTTTTTGCCAGGTTTGACCTTTTCTTCTTCATATAATTTCTGGTAAAACTCAACACCTTTCTGGAATCCAGCAAGTAGCATTCTCCAATTTCTATCACTTAAATATTTTTGTATGCGAGTCAGATACTCAGAGTTCACCTGCACATCAGTTCGATAAAAAAGTCACCTCTGCTCAAAATACAGGATAACATTTAAGAATATTTCACAACAAAATCATTTGAAAAGTACCTTCATGGAGAATGTTTTAGAGAACAATGCCTCAAAGTCTTTGTAAAGTGGAACACAAACATACTGAGCATCGACAGGCTTAAACCCACCCAATAGATCAGCAACATCGGTCTGTTGACTTAGATTCTGTAGACGAAATATAATAATATCTGGTTGTCAATTGTGATGAAAGTGAAATGTAAGTTAGGATACAAGAGAAAATGGGACAGCAAGTACCAGAACACTAAGCTTTTGACCAAGCCTAGCAGCCAGATTTTGAACCAACGTTGTTTTACCAGTACCAGTCTCGCCGACTAAGAGAACAGGCTCATTGGATTTGACAGAGGCAGCGATCCTCTCAAGGGTATGCAGCGAACTTTTGATTTCAACAAAAGCTTTAATCTTGACGCTCGAATCCATTCGCTTCTGCTGATAGGTAATCCGTGGAAGGGTGATTCGACCAATTTTTGACTCAGAAGGAAAGTCCTACAGGAGGGTATATGCTAGAATATTAACATGAATTGTGTTTCACAATCGGTACAACAATGAGACACAAAATACCTTGAGTATGGGTTTGCTGGAGGATATACAGTTTCTGAGAAAACTGATGGAACATGCCATAGCTTTGCGATGCGACTCATAATGTTCAACCGATCATTCATTGTTGGTGCAAAAGCTGCAAAAACATCTACTGCCTGCAATAAATATTTTTAAAACATCAGATGTGATGAACATATAAAGTATTAATGAGTTGAATTTAATGGTGAGCAAGTTCGAGACCTCTTGATAGATGCATTGACAAATATAAGGTGACAGGCCTTCTTCTGTGAAATTGTAACCTAAACAAGCAATTCTCTTGCACCATTTAAGAAGATCCCTGCCATGTAACAACAACGAGATGAGAGGAAATACACGCAATAGCATGTTGAATGACTTTAAACAGTAGAAATCACCTTAATGAGAATTTGCTGACTGAATCCGACTGAGATGCTTCAGCTTGATGAATGGTTCCCGATTTAACATTATCAAAGGTCTCTGCACGGAAGATCAGTAAGAGAGAAATAACAAACAAAACTGAAGAAGATGAACTAGAAAAATGGTGGAGAGTATTCATACCAACAATATTTCCAGAAATATTTGATAAACTTGGATACCATGCCTCAACAATTTTTTGCATATCCTCTAAATTGGGAGGTTCAACCATTACTCTTCTCCAAAGAATTGCAACTGAGTTCCCACCTGGTACCATACCAGACATGTCAATGACAATCTCTTCAAACATGATGATGCTGAAGTGAAAAAGAGTTTGAGTTGCTACCAAAGGTACCTCTAGCGTTTAGAGATGCATCGAGTTTGGAGGTTGTAATGGTGGATATCAACCTAAAACTTTCTGCAACCCTAATGACCTGTAGCAACACTCATTAATGTAGAAGAAACTTACAAATAGTTTTACTCGTTATAACAAAGCTTAAAATATGAAGAAAACTAAAAGATGATGTGAAAATAAGTAACTTATGAACACATGACATCATGATGCACAATGCAAGATATAAAAACATAATTACCTCGCCGTTACCGCTTATGAAAGAATTGGTTCCTTCCAGTAGAGGTAACAGTATGCATTGCACGTCTACAGGCGCCTTATCAATATCTTCGAATATTACCCATAACCCATTGGCAATGGCCTGTCATTGAAAGCAATCAGTAACTCACTAAGTCGCATGGTGGAGTTCAAAAAATTATAATTCCACTTCAGCCAAACCAGATACTAACCTGGGTCAACGAACCAGGTTGCCATCTAAATTCCCCTGGCTGCTCCGTGCATACATAACTCCCAACTAATGTCTTTGCATCAATCTGATCATCCATGTGAATAGAGAGAACTGGAAAATATTTATGTTAAAAAAGCAAAGGACTTTAAAAGACACAACACGAGAGTAAGATTCAAATATTCCTAATGAAGATGAAGAATTAGATGGCAAAGCCATATCATACACATTCTGATAGTGCATCAATATTTAGCGAGTGACAGAATGGCAAGCTTAAACTATATAACCACATAAATATATATATAAGTATAATATATATTACAAGATGTAAGGGCCATTTCACATTCTACTCTCCCATTTATGACTATGCCTCTAAATCAAACAAGAAATTCTCCATTCTCCAAATCAAATACAGCATTATCATTTTATAAGTAATATTTGTAGAAAAAATCCACACATACCTTGATTCTTAGTCTCTTTGGCTAATGTGTTGATAAGAGCAGTTTTACCAGAACCAGCAGGGCCATGAAGAAGAACAGGCCACTTTTGAATCATTGCCAGAACAACCATCTCAAAGCTTTTCCTCAGCGCTGAAGTCAAGACGAATGTAGTAGAAGCGGCATCGTTGTCCCTTGAGCTAAGAATTACATTAAATGTGTGTTAAATTAACTAACTTCATAGAACAAACAGTGGGATATAATCTTAATCTTGTTTGTTTCAAAAGATAGGATCCCATGAATACAATAATAAACTACACGATGATCGACAATAAACATTTTAATTGGAAGCTTATTCACTTTAGCAAGATGAAACATATGGTGTGTGAGAGGGCGCGTTGCAACAAACGAATCATTATATTGACTTAAGAGGAAATATAATACACATATCATTTCAGAAAAGACAATTTTCAGAGAAAAGGAAATACTTGTTCCTTCAAAATTATGAATCGTCATATATTTTTGTTTCTGCAAACTATTTTAGATATAGATAAAGTAAAGTCATAAGAATGATTAGATACATACCATTTTTGGAGCCTTCTGCTGGATATGGTAGGTTTACTCTTTAATAATTGTGATCCAGAGAGCAGTTCAGAATGTATGGCATTATGATAGGCTGAGGCATCAGAAGAACCATTTCCCCTAGACAACTTCATGTTCCTATCTAATGGTTCCAAGTACCAACCGGCCTTCTCTAATGATACATCCTGACACAACTCCCTCCACCTATGAATTGAAGTAATTAAGATGCTTTGTAAATGATATACTACCAGCAGTTGTTCACATGTGCACCAAATTGAAATCAATTATTTTAAGGATATCATAATGAAAATCTGAAAGCCAAATGCAAAATCATAAGTTACCGGAAAAAAGAAGTGGAAGTTTCTTTGCTCTCTCCTGATCGATTTGAACATAGTTCTTCCCAACTACAAAAACGCCAGGTATACTATATAAAGATGTTTGAAGACACAGTATGTGCAATTCTAAACATCAAATGAGAATGAACAAAACCAACCGAGCTAAATATTCTGGTACTTCTTTAGGGTCGCAATTTTGATCACATTGAATGCCCACTTTTAAAGTGATTGAAAGGACCTGAACTCCGCACCAACGCAGATCTAGTTTATCATTGTGTGATTCACCGTCTGTGGTCATCTCATCCTTCGAAGAAGTTTGTACAAGATCCAAGAAACACGACCAATCCCAAAGCTTGGAGAAAACTTCAGTTTCCAATAAGAGGAGACGATAGGATATCCGAGCAGAGTTCAATAGTAGATATGTCAAGGCCTGGTAGATAAAGTAATCATTTCCGTTACTTAACTGATATGGTCAACATGAAGGCATACAAACTATTAGAAATTCACAAGAAACGGAAGCTTGACTGAACCTTGCAGCGATGATGATGTCAATAAATTAAAGTAATCAAACATAAATTGGAGGATTGAAAGTGATGTATTGTACTCTACCTTGGATGATAAGTCAAGAGAGTCTCTTCTACTTAATATCCGTTCAAAAGGAGGTGGCGCAAACTCAAAATATCTAAGCACAGACCTGCATGATATTGAATAAGAAAACGAGAAGAATAATCAGTTTTCCAATTTCCATATCTCAGTTACTAAATTGATGTATTGTCAGAAACCTTTGCAACTCAAGTTTGCTACATTGGTTTAGATAAACACAATATAAAAGCTGTTTCAGTACATAGCAGACCACATTTGTATTTGACTATAATTTTTAAACTAAGGCATTCATCATACACAGATCACAGGTGACTGAAGCAAGTGATGGCACGCGATATACTTTCACCTATCTTAATAGCTTAAATGATGTAAGCTTGTATAATCTATAATTTGCGAAAATCTGGAAAAAATACTTACCCAAGCAGAGAAGGAACCAAATCAATTGCACGGCAAAGGGCCAAACAAGCCAACTCATGAAGGCGCAAACCTCGACCTCTCTGAATGAGATAATTTACAATCCTAACTTCATGTTCACCATCAAACTCATCCACATTCTGCCCAGTATCCTCCACAACGACATCAGACCTCAAGTTTGGTACCAATCTCATCACTGCCACAGCCTTATCAACAATTCTCTGTGCGATGGCACGAAAACAACCCACCAGTGGAATAGTGTAATTCGGATTAATTAACAGCTCCGCCACCGCATCCACTACCTCTTCATCACTAACCTCACAACCCTGCACACACCCACAAAAAACCCATGAACGAACACCCTTGAAAAACTACATAAGCTAACACCGAATTCATCTGAGAGAATCAAGATTAAACCTTTGCAACCAGCAAAGAGAACTTAGCATCAGAAGCCAATTTAGGGCAGCGGGCAAGAAGCCTCCGAAGCTCAAATTCAACGGAAAAGTCACCGTCGATCGACATTATAATTAACAAAAATCTGCAAAAAAAAACAACAACAACAGAATTTGCTACTAAAACTAACAAAACTGAAGCTAGGGTTTAAGGGAAAGGCGCTGCGAGAAGGAATCACGAAGCACCAGACACAGAATTATATACATGGCCCAATAAGCCCAATAATTAGAAACCATAAGTTAATAATATAAACCATAAATCTAAATTAAATCTAACAATACATATTTAATTTAATTTAATTTAATTTAATTTAATTTAATTTGAAATGGTGAGAGTAATCGGATGCGTGACGACTGGAGAGAGGAGCATTAATTGAGAGGAGAGGGATTTTTTTTTATTTTTTGAAAGAAATTGCCGGTTGTAAACTGATCCAAACACACCGAGGGAAACGAAACCAAACACGGAGCTAAACGCTACTGTGTCACTTCAGTCATGGCTCCTTTCGGATTCTTATTTGGAATTCTCCACCGCTCGCGTCTTCGATTTTGCCGGCCGAGTTCGCTTGTTTAACTTCCCCTAGTTTACGAACGTAGTGTCGATGTAAACGCAGCGCTTCAAGTCATTGAACTGAGAAATTCAGGACAAACGCTGCGTTTTTGTAATTTAAAATGGTAAAAACATGCGGTGAAGGTGGATCGAACACCTGACCTTCAGATCTTCAGTCTGACGCTCTCCCAACTGAGCTATCCCCGCTTTGTTGAAGTTTTCCAAATATATAGATATTAGAAATAGTGTTGATACTGATCATAACCTTGTATAAAGCCTAACTGAATGCTAACTGTTGATGATAGCAGAATACATCTTGAAATAGAGTAAAGCTTTTGAGCAATGTATCATTGAAGGAAGAAGTAACAACATGACACTTAAGCACACTTAAATACCCACAAAGTAAAAAACAAAAAAGTAGGACTGAAAAAATGATTTGTACTAACTCATATAATCAGTGTAAAAATGTGTTTGGAAAAAGCCTTGGGAAAATGGTGTATTTTGCTCGTACGAGTAGCGCAAAAAGTCCGTAGCAGGGGATGTGAAGGGAATCCTCAGTATCCAAACATAGAGAGGAAATAAAGTTGGGAAATGAGAGGAGAGGGATTTTAAGCAGCGCTTCGGTGCCGTTGGGTTCAGCGATCGTATTAATTGCAAGTGTGGAAGGTGATTACAGTTGTAGATTGACGACGGCGAGGAAAAGAGATACAGCGCAGACCTTCAATAAAACAAGCATCTCAGTGACGTAAACAGTTTTAATAATAGAGTACGTACCTATTTTTCTTTCAACATTTGAAGGTGAAATAAATAAGTATAGAATGATAGATGGCCACAAATGGAAGACTGCAGGGACATACTGTTTTATGTGTTATAAGAAAATCTCGAACAAGTCCATCACTGAATATTAAAATTTTGTCTGTTAGTTGCTCCAACATCTTCAATTTCTTTCCAAGCTCGGAAGTCAGAGCAGTGTTTCCATCCTTGTCCTGTTTAACTAGCTCTACCTAAAAATGTAAATCAACATATAAAACCATGCAGCAAGTTACATATCAATAAATATTGTACAAAAGGCTGAGAATGGGCTTACATCGTAAACAAATGTCTTGAGAAGATTATCACATAATTCTTCGAGCTGCAACTTGCTCGTGTATGAGTTGAGAAGAGATGTCCAAGAAGGAATACATTTTAGGAACTCATCTAAAAGATGGTCTCATCGTTCTGAGAATAGCCAAGAGTCAAAGTTGTAACTGCAGCTAGTTCTACAGATTTCTTGAGAGATTCCCTAAACTTGGAGTTCATAATAACTTCCGGAAGCAACTGAGATTTAGAGTCTTGTTTCCATAGCCGATTGAAAATGTTCTTGCATTGATTTTACTTCCTTAAATATATTTAAAAACTGAGAAAGCATAATCTCCTCAATCGACACTTGCTGCACTGAATTCTCACGGAATGTAAGGACACTTTCCTCAATCATCGTCAGTGTCATGAAATTTCTCATGACAACCCTTTCTAAATCTTGCTTCGAAATAACTATTAAAAACTGATGTGAACCACTGACAGTGGTATTTCCCCTTTCCTTGTCGGGGGAGAAAGTGGTCCAACGTTTCCTGTAAAATAGAAATTATGATGACCGAAAATTATCATGATATTAGTTTTAAAATACATAAAAACACAGGCTGGCTACCTTTGAATTTTGACAGTCCGGAACAAGTTTCTGAATGAATTTTCGAAGTTTATTCGCCCAGGATTTGATAGTTTGGCAAGTGTTCAAATGGAGAGGACTAGGTACACGAGTCATTGAGGCTCAAAGGAGTGTCTATCAAGCCATTACTTTTGCTTGAGGTATAGGTGAGAGGATTAGGTACACGAGTTGACTGAGTATTTATCCCCCGTCTTCTTGTTCAAGAATGACCATTACAGGTTGCTGAAGTACATGTACATCCTGTAAATAAATATGCAGCACGATCGAGAGTCAGTATTTGCAAAAAAATAACCATTCAGAAGGCAACAAATATTATCAAAGTGACATTCCCCATCGTGAACGTGAAGACATTAATAAGCAACAGTGAACTAATGCTTACAGTTCTGAATAAGCTTTTTTACCTTCTGGCGAACCCAAAGTTCGTCCAATTCCTTTTGAACAGTTGCCTTGTGGTTGTTGACATGCTCCGAAATTCTGTAATATATATATGAATAAACTCAATACAGTTGCATGATCGTGAAAAACACATGGATAATATAAGAATAAAAAGTTACTTACAAAGGTAGGAATTGCACATGGGTCATGGTACATGATCTTCAGATTTTCCATCTCGCGAGGGCTGAAAAAAAGAGAAATGAATATATACATAACAATTTATGAAGGCTAGGTTGAGATGTGGTTTCCAGTTATGCCAAGCAAGTTAATGTAAGTTACTAAAAGGGTCGAGTTACAAAACCACATCGTCTTTGTAACTTGCATTTAACTTGCTTGGCATCACCGGATACGAATCCCTAGGTTCAAACATCCATTTTTTCTAATTGCAAGATTACTGATGAAAAATACGAATCCCTAGGTTCGTCATTTTGTTTTTAATGTCATCATATTTAGTGTGTTCCTTTCAAAAATCCGTGATCCAATTATGTGATTTGATGTAATGTGTGGGGGTGTGTTTTGATGTGATGTCTTTTATAGGACAAAGCATGATGCGTAGTTGGTGTGATACCCTCTATGAGGCGAAACATGAGGCGTAGTTAGTGTGATGCCCTCCATGGGCGAAACATGGGGCTTAGTTGGTGTGATGTCCTCCATGGGACGAAGCATGGGGTAGTTGGTGTGATACCCTCCATGAGGCGAAGCATGATGTATATGTGTGAAGACGTCCCGGGACTTGTGGTTGTGCAACTGGATCGTTAAATTCTGTTCTTTGCTAACTTTGTTGTGTGCTTCGTTTCATCATCTGTCTTTGAATGTCTGGCTATCTCGTTTGTGGCCTTTCTGGAACGTTTGTTCATGTCTCCGCAAACTCATTTTTTTGTTAGATTCTTAATTAGTTTGGGTCTGTCTTACTTACTGAGTTATTGACTCAGCCCTTCCATGTATACTTTTCATGTGTGGATAAATAATGTTTCTGCTTGCTTATAAAGTTGTGTATGCGAGGACGCTAAGTTTATTTTATTTTCGTAGGACAACAATATTAAAAATTTATAAAGATGTCTTTTTTTATGGTGGAATTACAACTTGCACAAGATACATCAAGATTACATATCGATTGTTCATATCAAGTACATAAGAACTAATTAAAGCACAGGCCTAAAAGGCACCAACCACCGAGAGGGCAACATGGTATCAAGCTCATCTCAAGAGAACTAAAAACAGCAACACTCAGCTGATGGAGAAAAGAGCACACTTTGAGGAGCAAGCATGAAGGTGAAGGTTCAATCCAGCCCACATCCCCAGCCCATCCAACCAGTCCCTGCAGGCTCATTTTGGAAACAGGCCCAACAACAAACCCTAGCAGCCTCCCAGCACTTCCAACGCATCCGCGCCGCCGCCAGCCACCTCCCTCCCATCTGCCGCGCCCAGCTCCATTGAATCTCGCCCAGATCAGCGGCTGCTGGCCGTCCCCGTCACCCATCACGCCTCCTCCAAAGCGACGCATACCTCCTCCATATTTGACATCCAAACCAAACGAAAACCCCGAGCCTGCACCGGGGAGGAAAACCACCAACGGCATGAAAACCGATGGGGAGGAAAGCTAAGAAAACACCTAGAGATAACCTGGACAGAAGCTAGCCTCCCGCCGAAGCTTACGGAATGGAAAACGAAATGAAAGGAAAGCGAACGGAAAGCAAAAGGGAACAGAAAAGAAAACGGGGGCGGAGGAGGAACAGCCACCTCCGAGGAGGCCGTCCTCCCCAGCCCAGATCTGAGAGTTGTACGGATGCCCTTTAGAGAAGCGAGAGAGGTTTATGTGTTATTTGACTATTTAGGTTGAAGCTCAATATCATTTGAGGCTTCGTACGTTCCAAAGGTGATTTTAAGGTACATACGGCCAGTGCAATGCTCTTTTAAAGTCTAATGTAATTTGGAGTGTTACAAGGAAAGACTGAATTAAAAACACAACTGAAACATCCCACACTTTTTGCCACAGAAGCATTGGAGACTTCATATTCATTTCTTCTAAGGTGATTCTGATTTTCTTTAAACATTCACTCACCTCTAGTTGACAAAGAGGAGCATCTGTACACAAGTAAATGTAACTCGCCTGAAAAATGTATGCAATTAATGGACTTAGTGAAGCATCACTTATTGCTATTGTTGACATGTGAACTGCAAAGAAGCCAAGGAATATGAGGAAGTAACTCAACCACTCATTCAAAGTAGAGATTGGCTTGTATGACGCATGAGTTCCAGTGTTCCACATCCGTGAGCTTAATATTATACCTCACATAGCTCCATAGCTGTCTAGCCATTGCAAATTAGTCAATCCCACTTTTCCCCACATACTAAACACCAAAAACCATACCCTGGTTTTTCCCATTGACGTCCCGATCATTCGAATTCAGACATAGTTTCCATTTTTGTACCTGAAATTTAATAGAAAATATCAGTTTGAAGGATGAATATGCAATCAATTGTCAACTGGAAATGAGAGAACATATATAGTGCTATGGAGAATATAATCATCCTGAGATTTTGGAAGTGATTTGCACCAAATGCCGAAGCACTGGAATAACTGGGTAAACGTAAAGTGAGTGACATTAGTGGTATTCAAAGGAAATATTGTGGGTAGATACCCCATAGTTTCATAGCACTCATATCAAACAAAAAACATAGGCTATTACTATTCATGCACATTGGGTTATTAGAGTTTGCAACAGAAACACTAAACATGAGTTATAAATTAATACCAATCATTGTCAAGACACGAGCAAGATTTGTTTTTTTTTTCGAGTCATTAATCTTAAAACTTAACAATGGAAAAGTAAACCAGATCATTAAAGAGACATTCCAGGCATAAAAATGGTAAAAAAGGAGATGAAAGACAACACGTGATCATTATTCTAGTCGATTAACTTTGGAGTGTATGAAGCTGTACATGCATTCTTGGGGATACTAATGCATATGCATTATGGTTTCTAGAAACTGTAAAGTAATTGCTGTCCAACTAAGTCATAGTTTCGCTAGTTATATTTCTGTCTTGACTGAACACTAACATCACTCAACTGATGAAGTTGAGGGGTGTGAATTGTTAAGTTGATGTAGCTGAAGCAGAACCCACTTTGAAGAGAAAAAAGCTAGCTTAATGTCTAATGGAACGAATGAGATGGTAAGAATAAATGAATAATTCCAAAGAATTACTACTGCTAAACCAGTAACACTGAATGCTAGCAATAGATTCTGAAAAAGCATGTAATTGTAATAGTAGACAGTAGTTGTAGCAGTAGCTAACCTTTCTTACAGTCTGGGCTATGTCATAATAGATAACTGTGTAAGAGAAAGATACCATCAGTTCCTTCCCCCATTATCAATCACAGACCTCAGCAAGCAAGCTCTGAAATAAAGAAAACACGTAATGTTATGAGTTTATAATAATTAGCAAAAAGGAATATCTTGCTGTATAATGCAGACTCAGCACCTAAATGCCTAAACTAAACAACTGTTTTCATCATTGTGTAGCAACATCAATACAACAGTGAGTTTGTGCATGTGATTTGTTTTTTATTCTACAGCTTCCCCCAGAAAGACACACATCATCATTCAAATTCTCCATAAAAGACAGTGCAGATGAATGCATTAAACATAACTAAAAGGATTTATAAATCCCAATTATGAGAATCTGAACTTCAATGATATCAAATGAGCTTATAATGTGAAACTTTAAAATTTGACATGGAGATGGTTTGGGAGACTCTAGGACATGCTTACTAGTGCCATGAGGTGGGTGTTGCAGGACATAAATGGAATGAGGGTGACAAACATGAGGACTTGAAAATTACTAGGCATTGAATGATGAGTCCAATGACCATGACTCATCATTTTGCTTTGATAAAAGACAAAAACAAAGAGGAGACACCATGGCCTCTGTTTGCTCACATTCAGCAATCAAAATTATAAAACTACATGTATTATATTTATAAATCTCTTTATCACCATTGTAGTTCTTAAAGGGAGTCTGACAAGGTCTCTGATCTAACTCTAACCTTTTCCTAACAGACAGATCTGTGGGTCAAAGCCCTCTGGACTGGATGGGGTGGCATATATGATTGTGTTTAGGGACCCTATGAAATGTAGATTTTTAATAATCTATGTTAATCAAACTTATTTAAGGACTCATATTATAAAATGGATTATTACATCATATGGCTGCCATTCTTGAGGGTAGTAGTAAAGGTAGAGTGAAAGAAACACAGATGGAATTCAGTCAACCTTTTCTAATGGAAGAGTTGCTAGCTATGAGAAGAGGGAATTGGAGCACATACCCAACTGAGCTAGTGATGAATGAGCTTTACACAGAAGGCTGGGGCTGTGACTTTATCGATGAGTCTCCAATTCTAGCCGAATCAACTGATGTTGGAATGGACACAGGCTTTTCCATGCCACAGCAAATGGAACAGTATTTTGAAGCTCCTTTCAGTGAAATGTACAACAACACGCTTGATGCTACTAACTACATTGTACCTGAAACAATAGTAATGGATCAGTTCAATTTACCATATGATTTTGAGAATGGCATGCCACTTCTGCAACCAATTCAAGACCAATATACATCAATGGTGGATGATGAATTCACTTTTTTAAACAAAGGTGTTCAGCAAATGGAAGAAGAATTGATGTGTGGTGGTGGTGGCTGCAAAGTGGAGATAGTTTCAGTTTCATCTCCTAATGAAAACATGGCTTCATCTAAAAGCTCAAGTGGTACCAAAGAAAGGAGAAATGGAGTTAAGAAGGTAGGTGGGCAGCCTTCAAAGAACCTAATGGCCGAGAGAAGGCGGAGGAAACGATTAAATGACAGACTCTCAATGCTCAGATCTATAGTGCCTAGGATAAGTAAGGTGAGTTCATAATCTTTATGGGTTCCCTAAACTTTACATTCTTGAAGTTAATTTTAGTTGTTGTTAAATTCATCATATAAATGTGTTAATGTCAGATGGACAGAACATCTATACTAGCTGATACTATAGATTACATGAAAGAGCTCCTGGAGAAAGTTAGTAAATTGGAGGAAGAAGATGAAGACCAAACTGGAGCTGGTAGTATTAACAACTTGAAAGAGCTCAGGTCAAATGAAGGCCAGGCCAAAAATTCCCCAAAGGTAGTTTAGTTTTTCCTCATTTTTCGACAGTCACTATATATGAACCATTTCTAATTCTATTAGCTAAAACTGTAGTTTGAGGTTAAAATGGGTGAGAAGGATACCCGTATCGACATATCCTGCACCCCAAGGCCAGGCTTGCTGATATCAACGGTTAACATGCTCGATACGTTAGGCCTGGAAATCCAACAATGTGTCATTAGTTGCTTCAATGATTTCTCAATGAAGGCTGCTTGCTCACAGGTACGTTGCAAAGTAAACAAACATATATAAAAACTACAACTTCATTACAATAAATGAGCTCTATTTTGAAGACATCCTGAACACCTTTCCTAATAACTCTACTTCAATTGTCCTAGGTTTCAGTGGAACAAGCAGCACTGGCAACGGAAGAAATAAAGCAAGCATTATTAAGAAATGCAGGGTATGAAGGGAAATGCCTTTAGAAGTAAACACATAAATGATCATCTGCTATGCAGGGATACCCTACAAAGGCATGATGTTGATGATTAATAAAAATGCAATCCCAAATATTGAGAGTGCCCTACTACCAAGCTAGAATTAGACCGCAAACATCATGTCAAAAAATAGAGCTTGTGATAATGTTGTCTGCAGAATAAGTCTTTGTTTATGCATCTTCATGTATTAGATGGGATCTAGCGGATATACATAACTAAGGTGAGATGATTCACGATTGTATTAGTATTTTACTACCAATAGAGAATAATGCGCAGTTCCAGACAATGTATGGGGAATGTATGTCCGAAATTTAATAATCACCAGAGAACATGACTACACGAGCAACTAGAATACACAATTGACTACTGTAACATTTTATCTTCTTCATTTAGTAGCAATCAGGAAATGAATTTAAACTAGACAATGAACACAGGAGAAACATACCAGACTATCCGAAAGTAAAACCTCAGCGTCTACCGCGATTTCATATGGAGAAGCAAATCCAGAATCGGGCTTGACATTCAACACTCGTTTCTGACAAGAAAAACGACAAAGCACCACTCTTATAAAATTACCAAAATCATATTTTACATCAAAGCTCTCTTCTTCTCAGCTGCACATAAATGCACACTAAAAGTCACTTTTCATCCATAATGTACCATATAGATGCATCATAAATACCAAAAAATCGTAGCTTGAAAAGGCATATCATTAATCTCAAATTCTCAATGAAAATGTATTCAGCAAGACAATTTACTTACAAGTTACAAAGCAACTCACCCTCAGTATTCAAAAATTCAACTCCTCATCTCCAGTCAGGCATTTCATCAATCAGCTGGCGGGCAACTAAAAAATACCACAAATTCAAACAAAGATCAGTTCATCAACGATCGATACCTTCGAAACGCCAATCTACGATTATCCAAACCAACTTCCGCTACCGGAGAGAAGTCAAAGCGTTGACCGACTCTACATTCCAATTTGTTAAATATTTATTACGTATAGAAACTCAATAAAAGTTATTGTGTTACGACGAAAAAATCGTAAAAGTCTGTCTATAGGTAATGGGAAAATAAAAATAGAGAAAATGTTAATATGGAAATAATTAAAATATATTTAACTTTATAACCTTTGACATCATTATTCTTTTTGCAGATAACAATATTTTTATCATTTTGATCGTCGGTAAGCACTGATATTTTCCGTCCATAAGATGAACATCAAGTGGTGAGACCGACCCAATCGCATTTTTATAAAAAGAATTATTTTAAAATTCTCATTTAATTTCTCTGCAATTTGTTGCTCTTCAGTGAAAACAGCTAGCAATTAAATAAATTTGAGGCAAGCAGTTGAGAGTCCTAGAAGGATAGTTGAACTGCTGAAAGAAATGTTAGCTACAAACCAAAAAACTCTAGAAACTTATACAAAGAAAACCCTACATCCATTTAGGCTCTTTATTTCTTCTAGTGGTTCAAAAGGCATTTGACCTAAATAAGATCAAACCAAATTAGTACATCCAGCTAATTAAATATATGATGTAAATATAATATTTTTTAGAAGATACTTAGTAGAAAAATCATAGGTAAAATAGAAAAAAGATAAAACCCAAAATCTAAATGGGCCTCACAAAACAAACTAGGCCCATAAAGTCATCCATCAGTACAACTCAAATTGAAAGATAAAAGCAAAAACATGCACACAATTGGTTCAAATATTAGTAAGAGTAGTTGTTGTTGTTAAGGGTCCCCAAAAGGAGACTAATGTGCACACAGTCAAAATTAAGCAACAATTTGAAGCAGTGGTAGAAAGGCTTGTCAATCCATGATAAGTCATGCCAACAGTAGTGTCTAACAAATCCCATTATCCCAATCAAGTTGAAGTTGAATTTTGTCTTTGACCACCAACTTTAGAGTTTTGACATTGACACTAATTATTGTTGTAATTGTTTCAAAGTATTAATACTTTCTATTTAAATTTACAAGAATTATAAATTTCCCTAGAAGAGTGAAATGTCAATGGTTGGAAACTTCATAATTGTGAAAGCTATCTTTACCAAAAATCCAACCATAATGATAGTTGAATGTTTGAGCTTGATGTCAAAGTTCAGTGCTCAATGCCATCTCCTAGCTCCATCAAAACTATTGGCTTAAATTTAATCTATTGATTGACTTCTACCTTAGTCTATCAATAATAGGGTCAGGCAGGAAATATTTCAAATGATAAATATATCTATACTTAATGAAACAATATTGATAATCGAGGGATGGCGATTTACTAGTTACACTTTTGGTCATCTGACTTAGAGAAAATCTGAATGCACTTTAATTTGAACTGAATTATGAACAGTATAATTTTTTCATGAAGTCACAAATAAACGTAAATTGAAAAAATAAATGTGTGTAAGTTTTACTAAGTTCAAATATCGTCTGACTTTTAAATTTGAAAATACTTTATATAAAAATACCCTTCCATAGTTAGTTACATGAAAAAAGGAAAAAAGAGAGACAAGGAGAAACGAGGAAGAAGGTATTAACTGTTGTCAATTTGTAACCGAAAAAGCGGAGAAAAATGGTATATCACGTTCCTAAACTAAAAGTACACCTGTACTGTCATCCCAATGAATGCCCTTTTTGTTAAAGATAGTGTTCATTCGTGTAATGGATTATATGGTCATTATATGTGGCATATGTCCTACTTGTTTAAAGACAATTGTCCTTGAAACATCCATCCAAGGTATTTGGATCAGCTGCATATCCTCGCATAAGGCGAGAGGAAAGGAAAAGCGATCAAGAATATGATCAGTAGACCATCACGCTTCTGCTACTTGAACCAAAGTTGAAACAAAAAATAATAACATTCTGACAAAATTTTGATTTCATTCTGAACGATTTTTTAGTATGCTGCAACATAATATTAAATTATTTATTTTAACATAATGTTAAATCACTAGAAGCTCATGCTTGAACATGAAGTTTCCAATTAAACGAGAAACATCACACAATTGAAGTTAAAAGTAGCTTTTGTAAATTACAAGCAAAAAGAAGTGCGAGCAAAATCAGGCCATGCTTTCAACAGTACATAAAGATAAGTTAGATACAAAAAGTAAATGTGATCCTGAGTAGGAATGCTCAATCAAGGATGCATGAATCGATACATTGATGACATACTAATCGTCAGTAAATAATTTAAAATTTCAATAATCATAAATGAGTAAAATCTCCAATATTTTTTATCGAACAATGTATTATCAGTGGCGGAACCAGGACGAAATATTCGCCGGGGCTCAAAAGTTTAGGACGGAGGACGGAATATTCGCCGGGGCTCAAATAATTTTTTTAGGGGGGGCTCAAATAATTTTTTTAGCTGGGGCTCTAATAATTTTTTCAGCCGGGGCTCAAATAATTACTTTATCCGGGGCTCCAAATCGAATTATGATAAATTATACCTGGTAAAAAAAAATTTTTTTTTCCTCGCCGGGGCTCCAGCCCCCCTCCGCCCCCTGGTTCCGCCACTGTGTATTATCAATTTTTTATGATGTACATTTAATTGAATATGTCTTTCATCACGAGTAAAATGTATATTATGAACCATAACATAGTTATATATTTTCGTATTACTAACTTTTGGATCGAACCGTTGTAAGACGTCATTCATACAAATATAGGAGGAACCTTGTAGAGACAAGTGCAGTTCTTGAAGGCCAATGGTTGGGGATCCGGATCCCGTACAGCCTACAGCCATATACAGCCAATATTCAAAATTTGAATTTTAAATTATAAACTAAAAACGACGTAGTTTAACTTGAAGTAATTTAAAACGACGTAGTTTTTCTAAAACCCAATTTCAAAATTAATAAACCCTTTACAAAACGACGCAGTTTTGATTGATAGTGTTTAAAACTACGTCGTTTTAAGTTTGGCTGCAAAATGCTGTAGGCAGCATGGGATCCTAATCCAATGGTTGGATGCTTGTAGCAGATTAAAGAAAATAAATAGTCACATGTACGGACATATGTACAGTTAGCTGACTGAAACATTTTTGTTAAGGTGGTACACATTTAATTAATTAGTAACTGAGGTGTTTCATATCATAAATCATCAAATTGTTTGTCTAACAAAAAGTTTATTTTTGGTAATAATATGGTACCTTGTGACATCATGAAAAATAGTTGTTCAAAAATATAAGATATAAATCTGAAAATAGTTGTTCAAAAATACAATTTTAATAATTAAAATTACATGCACATTTTATATAAAATAGATTTTCTCCATAAAAAATTTCTATACTTTTTACATTTTTATTTTAAACTATATTTTTATTTAATTTTGTGCTTTCCGATCTCAATAAATATTGTCATTATACGACTATTAATGTTCAAAACGCTCGTGTTAAATAAGTAAATCTACGAAAAATATACTTGACGTCCGAAACGCACGTGCTACATCGGTAATACGCAATATGCATATTAGATTTTGCGTATGATTCGATCAATTTGTCGTCTAGTATGACCGAAACAAATTTCTTTAACAATCAATATAATAAATCTCCGCGCCCGTTAGAACTTAATATTTATTTATCAAAACATCAAAAAAGATTACCTTTTTTTATACACATTTTTGCAGGAAAGAAATGAATAGAAAACCTATGGAAAACATTGCTTTCAAATACTCAAACTTCTTATATATGAAAAGCCTAAAAAGATGGACAAAACTAAAAAAACACTACCTTCCAATTAATCTTCACTCTTTTCACACCTTACCCAACTCATTTTCCTTACAAAATAAAATAAATAAAATCATGCCTCTTTGTCACCATTTTCCCCATTATTTATTTTCAAAATAAATAATAAATAAATACCTGCAGTCACCATCTTCATGCATCCAAATCTCTCTACAGCTCACACACACTCTTCTCACCACCATCTCCGACCACCGATCCTCCGCCGTCCTCCGCCATGTCAACTTATCACCACCTGATCATCACAACTCTTTTCGTCCTCCTCTCCATCTCCCAAACCCAGTCCTCCTCTACCGACGCTCAGATCCTCATCAACACAAAAAATCTCCAAATCAACGACTCCGCCAACGCCTTATCAAACTGGATCATCCACCACACTCCACAAACCACATCTCCCTGCAACTGGACCGGAATCATCTGCCGCGACGACTCCGTCGTCTCCATCGACCTGTCAAACCTCAACCTCTCCGGCGAATTTCCGTTCAATTTCTGCAGAATTCGAACACTCGAAAATTTATCCATATTCAACAATTGGTTCAACGGAACCTTATCCGTTCAATCGATTTCCATTTGTTCGAATTTACGTATTCTCAACATTTCTGAGAATCTCTTCTACGGCTCGTTGCCGGAGTTTGAACCTGATTTTGTGAATTTAGAAATTCTAGACGTTTCCAGCTGCAGCTTTAGCGGCGAGATTCCGATTAGCTTCGGGCGATTCTCGTCGCTGAAAGTTTTGAAGATGAATTCAAATTTACTCTCAGGTGCATTTCCTTCTTTTGTAGCTAACTTGTCTCTACTAACGCGGTTGGAACTCGCTTACACTCCGTTTCGAGAAAGTTCCTTGCCGGAGGATATCGGCAGATTGACGAATTTGGAGAATCTCTGGCTGCCGGGTACTAACCTGATCGGTGATATTCCGGAGTCTATCGGTCGGTTGAAGTTGTTGAAGAATTTAGACCTTAGCAGTAATCATTTGAATGGGAGGATTCCGGACTCCATCGGTGGATTGGAAAATGTGGAGCAGATTTTACTTTATGATAATAATTTGTCAGGTAATTTGCCTGAGAGTTTAGGAGAGTGTAAGAGTTTGACTAGCTTTGACGTTTCGCAGAATAATTTGTCCGGGGAAATTCCGGATAAGATCGCGTGTTTGGGTATTGAGATTCTACATTTGAATGATAATTTTTTCGAGGGAAGAATTCCGGTGGAGATTGCGTTGAATCAGAATTTGAGGAATTTGAGTATTTTTAACAATAGTTTCTCTGGACAGCTTCCAGCTGAGCTTGGGAAGTATGCTGACTTGGTTGAATTGGATGTTTCTACTAATAATTTTACTGGAGAGTTGCCAAGGGATTTGTGCAGCAGGAAGAATCTGGTGAGATTGATAGGTTTCAGTAACAGATTTGAAGGGAGGCTGCCAGATGAGTATGGTGAATGTGATACTTTGACGTACGTTCGGATGCAAGATAATCAGCTATCTGGAACTGTGCCGGAGGGTTTCTGGAGTTTTAAAGGTTTGACTCATTTAGATTTTAGGAACAATCGGTTTGAGGGTATGATTCCTTCGTCAGTTTCCAATGTGTCGCGGTTGGAGAGGCTTTTGCTTGGAAACAATGAGTTTTCTGGCCGGTTGCCGGATCAGATATGCGGGCTGAGTGGCCTGATTGAATTCAGTGCGAGTGGGAATAAGTTTACTGGAGAAATACCAAAATGTATTACTCAGTTGAAGAAGCTGGAGAAACTGGAACTGAATGGTAATACTTTTACAGGTGAGCTTCCTAAAAATGTTAGCACTTGGACTAAGTTGTCTGAGCTGGATGTGTCAAACAATCATCTGTCTGGTGAAGTACCAGGTTCGCTCGGTAAGTTACCGGTTTTGTCGTGGCTTGATCTTTCGAATAATCAGTTTACTGGGGATATACCAAAGGAGCTGGGGAATTTGAAACTCACTGTGTTTAATCTCTCGAACAATTATTTACATGGAGAAGTTCCTCATGTGTTTGATAATGAGTTCTTTCTGTCTGGTTTGAAGGGCAATCCGGAACTTTGCAGCTCTGGTAAATTTATGTTTCCTCAATGCAGGAAAGTTGGTAATAAGACCATACCAGTGTGTTTGATTGTGGTTTTGGCTACTGTTTTCTTTTTGTTGCTTGGATCATTTCTCTGGTTCTTGAGATCCAGGTCTAATCCTTTCAAGCTTGACCAAAAGCTCCCATGGAAGGTAATCGCCTTCCAACGCGCTGGACTTGATGAAAATGCTATTTTGGCGTCAATGACTGACCAGCATGTGATAGGCAGAGGTGGGTCAGGTCAAGTGTTCAAGGTAGAGCTGAAATCAGGCCAAAAACTAGCAGTCAAGCAGCTATGGGGGAGAACAAGAAACCAGGAGATGAAATCTGTTTTTGAGTCTGAAGTCAAAACACTTGGATGGATTCGACACAGCAATATTGTGAAACTTTTATATGCTTGCAGCAGTGAGGAATTCAGGATTTTGGTTTATGAGTATATGGAGAATGGAAGCTTGGGAGATTTGTTGCATGGAGATAAAGGCATTGGAGCTTTACTAAGCTGGGTTTTGAGGTTCAAGGTTGCACTTGGTGCAGCGCAGGGGTTAGCTTACTTGCACCATGACTGCTCCCCAGCGATTCTCCACAGGGATATTAAGTCGAATAATATTTTGCTTGATAGGGAATTCAATCCCAAGCTAGCTGATTTCGGTTTAGCCAAGTCCTTACACTGTGACGTCAAAGAAGGTCAGGATGCTGTGTCTAGCGTGGCTGGCTCATTTGGCTACATAGCTCCAGGTTTGTTGCCTTACCATACTATCCTTCACAAAATGAACCATTTTCTCCATAGAGACTAATGAATTTTGTGATGTGCAGAATATGCATACACTCTAAAGGTGACTGAGAAGTCCGATGTGTACAGCTATGGAGTAGTGCTGTTGGAACTGATAACTGGCAAGAGACCGAATGATCCATCTTTTGGAGAAAACAAGGATATAGTGAGGTGGGCAATCGAAGCAGTAACACCAATTTCAGATGCTGCAGTTGGCGGTACACCGAGCAAAGCTTTGGAACGCCTTATCGACCCAAGACTGACCCTTTGTTCAATGGAGTTTGACGAAATTCAAAACGTTTTAAACATTGCTCTTCAGTGCACCTCTGTTAATCCCTTGAGAAGGCCTTCAATGCGGAAGGTTGTCGATCTGCTCAAAGACCAGAAGGTAGCAGCACCATCCAAATAGAAGCTGCTCCTTGGTTTCTGTCATCTCCTGCCAGCAGTTCGACATAGTTTACATAAAGTTAACAAACTAGACATGAGTATGATATAGATTTAAGCAGAGCTTAGCTTCTTGAAAACATTCAGAGTCCAATGGTGCTATATTAATTATTAACTAAGTTTTCTGTAGTAATTAAGAGGTGGTCATCCATTGAACATGTTCAAGTCTGCCTAATAGAAGCTGGATTTAGTTTCCTTCAACAGAAAAAGGTCTCTTCCCATTCCCAATCACTTACCGCAAGTCAGATTACTTGCTTCACTTCAAAAGAGATCAAATCATATTGGTACCAAGAGGATCTTTATATAGCACCAACTTGCGTGTAAGTACTACAACTGCTATGGAAAACAACAAGGGATTAATCATCTCAGACTCTGAATAACATACATAAAGTGGTAAAGTGGGATATATCTTATTTGTATAAGGAACGAAATGAGCTCTCAAGTTGTTGCTTCTTCGTTGTTGCTTGTGGTGTTGGTATCAGGCAGAGTTTCAAGATCAGTGCGAACATATTTCTCCTCTTGATGCGTAGTTACCTCACTGCTATTTGTGTCTGTTGACGAGTTGGTAGTTTCATTCAGCTGAACTTTTTGTTGGTCGTTCATTTCAGTATTCTCATTTGTCTTGTTTTCATCTTCCTTCTGATATTGGCTTGTTTCGCTGTTCGTGATTGGCACAGTAAAATTGGAAGAATCTAACTGATCTTTTGATACCTCCTCTGGTTTCTCATTTCCGGTGGTACCTTCTTCACCCTCTGTGCCGGAATAAGATTGGGTTTGGCCACTCTCGGATGTCTTGTCACCCCCTTTGTCAGTTGATGTGCCGGAGTTCGATGTCTGCCCATCCGATGACACACTGTTGGAGTCACTCGAGTTCGACTCATTGTTGTCTTTGCTTTCAAATGTTGAATCTGTAACATTTTCTTGTTTCTGCTCTGTTAAAACTGTGCCTGATGGTTTTACTGGTTCCACTTCTTTCTTCTGAGCTCCATTTGTATCAGTAACTGGTTCTTTCATTTCGTCGGATGAATTTGAACCGTCATCCTTCTGTAGATAAGTAGTAACACTTTTGTTTTCTTCTCCGGGATTCCCATAGCCATTCAATGTGCCATTCTTCTCAACTGATTCTGTTTCGTTCAGAGTTGAAGTTTTCTGGTCGGTATCATTCCGTGTGCTGTTACTTGAATCATCTTGACCTGGCTCAACATAGCTACCAGTCTTCTGCTCTGTTGCAGCATTTTCTTTTTTCTCCAACTTTTCTTCCTCCTTTTTCTCCTCTGAAGTGCCATTTTCACTCTCTGTTGTAAGATGTTGAGTTTCATGAACTACTGCACTCGATGCATCATCTCCTTTATAATTCAGCTCTCTTGCTTCCTGGTCATGGTTCTCATTTCCATCTTGAACCTTGTTTTCTGATGTAACGCGCTGCTCAATGTGACCTTCTTTATCTTCGTCTGTTTGCCCATTTTCTTCTGATTTCTCTGATTTCTTGTCCTCGTCCTTGCTCTCATTTTCATCAACCTCTTTGTTTTCCTTAATCTCTGTATCTTCTGAAGTTCCACTGGTTGATCCATTCTCATCTCTCTTTTCACTGTCATCTGATTTCTCATTGTTGGACTCCTCCTTTGTTTCATTATCCTTCAAGTTCTCATTGTCTGTCCCTTTCTCTTCTCCTTTTGGGTCCTTGTCCTCAGAATCATCTTTGACCAATTTGTTGACCTCTTCATTTGTTTCTTCTTTCACTTCTTTGTCTTCATTCACAACATTCTCCTTCTCTTTGTTTTCCTCCGTCTCATTTTCACTGCTTTTCTCGTCGATCTTACTGTCATCATCTCTATTCTCTTCTTCAGAATTATCTTGCTTTAGTTCCTCATCATTCTCAACACTCTCCTTTACTTTACTCTCCTCATCTTCATTATCTTTACTTTCCTCGCTCACCTCTTCATGTTCAAAATCCCCTTTATGTTCATCTTCACTGTCAATTTTCTCCTGTGTATGTTCATCCTCAACCTCTTTCACTTCATTATCGGTGTCATCAAGTTTAATCACCTCATCCTCAATCTTATCTTCATCTTCCTCATCCTGCCTGACTATAGTGTCCACTGCCCGCGGAAGATCCTTCCTACCAAGTTTCACAATATCACTTTCCACCTTTTCACTAACCTCATACGCCTCCTTTTTATCATGCGAATGTTTCACTTGGTATAGTAACCAAACACAAACACCAAAAAGCAGACATATTTGCAACACATGCTTTACCCTAAATCCCTTCGATCTCTGGCTTCTCCTAGGTGACTGCCTAAACATATCGACACCTTTAAAAATCCTCAACAGCAATTCACCTGCATTCACGTCACAACTAACACCATCAACTGACAGTACACAACAACACAACTTCAAACCCACATTTCCTCGCAACTTCGCTCCACTTCGAAACTTATGGATGTCGTTTTGAGCCTAATTCAACTATCTGAACAGGTTCTTAACATAATACTACGTTGTTTCACATTGCTATTTTCAGTTGTTGCAGCCTGAGATCCGAATCAGTTTATATCAACAAAATACACAAATCGGAACTCAGATTTCTCAATAGTCAAAATCAATGGAAGTCTCACAAGTGCTAAATCAACATTGAACCCTACCGGATCAAAACAAACCAAGATTCAAAATCTAAAACACCGACGGAGAAAAGTATGAAGCATACCAGGCGAAGATCGGTCGCGATGAGAATCAGACTCTGTCCGGAATCTTCAACGTTGAATCGCTTTGCGGAATCTCGAAGCGAACGGCTGACGCACACTGCAAGTGCTTCGAAATCTTCGTCTTCTTTCAGATCCGATCTACCGCTGAAACACTAAACGCCGTCGTGTCTCGTGATTCAAACGCTGTCGTTTGAATGGAGAATTGCGTCTCAAAGTCAAACCCCACAAGGAAAAATGACACGTGGTTGTTGAGGCGGTTGGGTAGATGCTGCGTTCATAAATAGCGCCAATTGCTGCAAAATAGTTTTACCGGTTCATTCAATTGAACCGGATATATCGATTGCATTATTTTGGTTTTGATTTCCACTTGGCGAAGAAGAAAATGACGTCATCGTCTAGGAATTCCGAAAGCAAAAGTAATCGTCTACCAGCTGCAACACTTTGTACGAGGTAAATTAGGGTTTTTCTGCATTATTCAGTTCGACGTTTCTAGTGTTTAATTCAGTATTATAAGCACAGATTGAGACTGTGGTATGTTTGGTTTTTGTGGTGAATTGAAATTGTATTGAACTGAGTCGCTGTCTGTACTTTGTTTGTAACAGAAATGAACTTAAGCCGATATGAACTGATAAGTGAAATGAGCTAAACTGTAACACTGAAAATATCAACATGTATTGTTATGATTTATGAACATCGGATGAATGCTCAAGATGGTCTGTGTTTTAGAAGTGGTTTTATGGTTGATTAATCAAGGACGTATATGATGAGATTACTTTCTTTATAGAATCTTGGATTGAAAAGTACAGCATCCCGGCAAGACATAAAGAAGGATTAGTTAAATTGGCACTGTGACTTGACTTCATCCTGATTAGAATCTTGGAAATGAGGCAGGTTCTCTTTTTTCATACTTTCGTTTTTGTTTTAGCTATGTTGTTTGTTTGGATTTTGGAATGCTTGTTTTTCTTTCTCCTGCAGAAAGCAAAGGAAGGTTTCAGCATCTGCAGAAAGTTATATCTGTTCTTGGTGATGAGGACAAGCGGACAGTGTATGATCAGACTGGCAGCGTCAATGATGCTGTGAGTGTAACAAAACTACGTGTACTATAATAATCATATGCTTGTTCAAAGATAAATGCCTTTAGAAATTACAGGCGCTGCTCTGCTCGCTATATCTGATTTTTGGTTAAGAGTTATCGCCTTCCTTTTCCAAGAAATTTTTAAACTAAAACTGATTGTTGTCCTTCCCCCCAGAATTGGATCTTGGTATAGAGTTAGAGATGCTGTGCAGACTTTGAAAGACTCTTAAAGTGCAGTTCAAAAATGGTATTAAATATATCCGGTCATGAAAAGCTGTTAGTTGAATAGAGCATTTGGAATATTTTTTGGTCAATGCGGCAGAATTGAAACTAGTTACATACGAATAACACAAAAGAATCATTTGCTCAAAGTTTATGATGAAATTAATGGAAATAGGAACATATTTGTCTGACATTTATACATTTATGTCTTCTACTTTATGAAAAAATTCTTATGTAGTTGCTACATTGCAGACTTTTCTATTCGGTGATCTGTTCTTCTCTCAAGTTGGACTCCCATTGCTCTAAGGATATAACTGATAAGGCAAAAGCAGAGGGTAAGATTGTTTGGTGGTATACCTCATCACGGTCTGGTTTTAAAAAGTATGAATACTATTACTAAACAGAACTCACTTCAAAGTATTCGTTCACGCTGGATAATAAACACGCTTGAACTAAATGCTGTTTTGCATTATCACATAAAGCGTTTCATACCTTGTGTTATCAAAGCGTGTGCTTCAGAAGCCTGAAATCCAGTGGAGCTGTGGTTGTCAATGTTGGTTTGCGGTGTGCATAATATGTTATTGTTTTATGATCCCTTGTTTTACAGGAAAGCATACAGATACAAAGGTTTTCATGAATTGGGCAATGAAGGTGTCAGAAACAGAGCCTCCTGAACCCATAGACGAGTGAGCGGTATCTGGCTAATTATTTAATTTTCATTTATGAAACACATTTTATGATATCAGGCAGCGAACTGAGCTGATATAATTAACCAAATGCAGGTGCAAGAAAAAGGAACCTATTGTATCTCAAAGAAAAGCAGTGAGTTAAGACAAGTTTAACTCCATGTTTTCGTCTTCGGCAGCCACTTAAGTTTGTGAGGACTCTTCGTCTGACCTACCAGAGAAGAATTGGAGGCTATAAGGAGCAAGAGCGAGAGTTGGAAAGCATCCAAATACTCAGAGAAAGTAACTTGTAAGCCCCTGTTCCTACTTATCAACTGTCACGTCTGACTCAATTTTATTAGAGTTTCCGAATGTCAGTATATCTTTCGGTGGGATATTATTTTCTGTGCCTCGATCAGAACTGACTTAGAAAAACATGATTTACTGATATTTTATCAAAACCGACACTGGTTTTATAAATTGGCATGTGTTCAACATGAGATACTAAAAAACTGTGTTTACAACTGCGAATTTAAAGCAATTCCGCCTTACTACTGATTTGATCCAGGGACCTTGTTGTAAGCATAGAGTTCTAGTTTAATTCATGGTGTTCAATAGTGCGTACTTGCAAAATGTTGTCACTTTAATATTATTGTATTGAGTTTTAGTTTTAATATTGTCGTTTTGGAGAAAGACTGTTGTAAAGCTTTATACTAGATTGGTCACAGCCTACCTTTCCATATAGAATGCGGATACCCTTAAATTTTGAGCATTTAATAACCAGCTGTTATTCTCACTCTATTTTCTAGAATCCAGCTGCTTGATGGCCAAACATCATCTCAAATCCATTCACATATCAATGCTGGTTGGACATTGACCCTTCGAATGTGATCTTTTGATTATCTTTGTACATGTGATGATCTTTGTAAATGAAGTGAAACATGCTTTGAGTTTCATGGCAATTGGGTTCAGCTGTAAAATAGAATCATACTATTATGTTCATCTAACGTAGCATGAACTCGTAGCTTACAGGTCTGGTTGATCGTTTGAGCAATCCATTCTATTTGTGACATTACAGTTCTAATATCTAAAATTGGACTATTGGAGGCTAGGTTGTGTTAAATTGCAGCATTTAATTAGGTTTATGCTCTCTCCAACCTTATCCATAGGTTCATTGTACATCAAAACTGTCTTGTAAAATGTTATGTCGAGCTTGGCTAATACTCCCAAATTTGATAATAAATAACCTCTCAATAATGCATTCATAATTGTACGATATAGAGTGGGCTAACCACAACATCAGATCGAGTTGATATGCCCGACACAGCATTATATTTACTAAATACGGGTGCGCAAAACGTTATTGCTAATTTCACAAATGTTTTCCTATTTGTGGTAAAAGGTAACATTGGCCGTAGCTTGAAATTTGAATCCTCATGAGATGACAGAAGTTGAAATAAAGAATGGATAATTTGTTACTAACTATGCAACAGCTCTTCATTCCCAATTTCCCAAATCGTCTCTTCGCTTCAATCCTTGGCATATATGGTTGAAGTAACATACAACTGCATTTAAATGGCTGATACATGCACGACCAACATTTCTTGCTGTGGAGTCTTTTCAATTGAAGTTCCGAGTAGGGATTACGGAAGTAATAGCGTAGGGCCCGGATTCTTAGCTGTATGTAAAGGGCTAGCTAAGAGCTGTCAATGTCTCTTCACCCTTAAATGCATCAAATGATCAAACCATTCCATTCAAGATTCATGTAACACTCAGTTCCCTCCGAGTATAAATTCAGTTTGATTATTGAGACATATTTATCATATAGTAAAGTACTACTCTCTCTTATGGCCATGCATGTGAAAATCAGTTTTGTAGTTTCCATTTGTAGCTTGCTGCTTTTCAACACAAAGTTGGTCTTTGGTCGACCCGCTACGTTTCAGCAGGACTTTCGGATTACGTGGTCTGATTCCCACGTCAAGGAAATCAATGGCGGAAATTCCATTCAATTAACCCTTGATCAAAGTTCAGGTAAAATCAAGTGTTAGTCTCAACACTAAATTTATGTACGTAATCCCTCAATACTCACAAGTTGTGCCCATACTTTTTATACACAAACAGGTTGTGGATTTTCTTCCAAATATCAGTATTTGTTCGGTCGAGTAAGCATGAAAATTAAGCTCATCCCGGAGACTCCGCCGGAACTGTTACTGCCTTCTACGTATGCCCTTCCTTTCATATTTGCTTTAACAGTGAGGTAATGACAAATACTTGTATTAGGGAAATAAAATCATTTGTTTTAAACTTGGCAGATGAATTCGGATACAGACAGCATAAGAGATGAGTTGGATTTTGAGTTCTTAGGGAACAGGTCAGGGCAGCCTTACACTGTTCAGACAAATGTATATGCTCATGGTAAAGGGGATAGAGAGCAAAGAATCAACCTCTGGTTTGATCCTGCCGCTGCCTTTCACACTTACTCTATTCGTTGGAGTCATCATCTTATTGTGTAAGTACATGTCCCTCTCTAGCTAAAGCAGCTTTCATTATCAAGGGAGCCATTGAAGTCAATCAATTTTAAATGATCACAACTATATATGACCCACCCACATAACTATGCAGGTTCTATGTAGATGATGTACCAGTTAGGGTTTACAAAAACAATGAAGCCAAAGGGGTCCCATACCCTAAATCTCAACCAATGGGAGTGTACTCAACATTATGGGAAGCTGATGATTGGGCAACAAGAGGAGGGTTAGAGAAGATAGATTGGTCCAAAGCTCCATTCTATGCATACTATACTGACTTTGACATTGAGGGATGTCAAGTGCCAGGTCCATCTTCTTGTGTCTCAAATCCTCAGAACTGGTGGGAAGGTTCTTCTTATCAGACCCTAAGTCCTATTGAAGCACGAAAATATCGTTGGGTTAGAATGAATCATATGGTTTATGATTATTGCACCGACAAGTCACGTTATCCTACTCCTCCACCTGAATGTTTTGCAGGGATTTAACCCTTTGCTGCTTGGGTTATGCGTTATCAAAATGTGAGCACGTATGTATCTGATTATAAAATGTGTAAAATGATAAGTAAAAAATAAGAGCAAGGCATGTCCGGGGCCAATATGAAAAGGAGCTTTTTATATATAATTATACATTCATAAATGTATAGCATCTCTTTCTTGATACCTCTGTGTTGGAGCTGATCTAGAGGGCACTGAGCGTACTTTGTTTAGATCAGACATGTTGGGCTTTTTTCGAAACCCTAAATATTTGCATCACTCGACATGCATATTGGGCTTGAAGCTCTTCGTAAATCATACTCCTTAAGAGTACCGTCGGTGATTCGTCCCATCTATACCGACGAAATGACCGACAAAATACAGACCGTTGGTGATTTTTAACCGTCGGTAATTCGTCTCGTCTATTACGGACGCATGACCGACAAAATACCGACATATGGCGAGTTTTAAACGTCGGTTATTCGGCTATCTTTCGTCGGTAAACATTCATAATTGTCGGTAATATTATGGAACGTGGATGTTCCATTTTTGTAGACAGTTTGTCGGCAAATCACTTGAACACAGTGACCACTATATAATATCGTAGCTAATTAGCAATCCACCCAGACCACCCGGAAGTTGGTAATACTGATATTTAAAATAAAATAAATAAATAAATAAATAATATTAAATACTTTGAAGTTTGAAAACAAATGATAGAATTACAAATTAGATAAATGAAATAATTATTTGAAGGAACATTTCAAAATGTGAACTGAACCATGAACAAGTAAATCAGATTCCACTACATTTCACAAATTAGTAGACATACGTAGTACTAAAAAATCTCTAGCTTCACGAAATCAGATTACTTACATAAAGACCTATATGCGTTACTTTCCACAACCCCTTGAATTTAAAACCAAGAAGGGGTTGCAAATAACTTTGTAACTTTTTGTTTAAACTTATGACTTGGTTATAACCAAGTCTGCTAGCAGTTAGTTAATAAGCTGATTTGTTGAAGAATTTTGGCTTGGATGAGGAGTCTCCACCATCTGCCGGGGTAGTAGTCACACCTTCACAAGATGGGCATAAGGAAATAGTGGCAGCCTGCAACTTGATGCAATTGGGTTGAGCCTGTTTTAGAACTTTGAGCTCTTTTAACTCCTTCACAAGCCTCCTGTTCTCTTCAGTTAGGGTTTCACAGCACTTCTTTAGGTATTCATAGTCTAGCTCAGTTTGCTTGAGCTTGGTCCTGTAAAAGAGTTTATGAGAACTAAATTATACATAGCTTATTAATAAACAAATTGTTTAGGATGAATTTACATAGCTTCAGCAAAACCACAAAATAAATTCATGGAAAAGTAAATAAAAATCCTATGTGTAGGTCAAGTTTGGTGAGTGGTCCAAGATTACTTCACTAGAGAAGGATCTACTTAGAAAACATAATCATCAAATAAAAGTTATGGCTAACCTACCATCAATTAAGAATATTTAGACTAGAATTTCTTACCCTTCATGTGAATGTTAAAGTAGTGAATAAAAACTAAAATAGTCTATTGTTGAAGAATTCAAATTAAATATTTAAAGAAAATCATGGAAAAATTAATATCAGTTGTGAACAAAACCTGGCTCTCCTGTTTTGGTACCAAACTTCAACTTGCCTTGGGCTTAGATTCAATTGTCTTGCCAGAGTTTGTTTTTGTTTCTGAACATGGGAATAAATGAACAGTATAAGGAAGAATACGAATCAAAACTTTATTATTGTACAAAAATTAATCTACTGAGGTTATTGTTACTCTGGAAAATATGAAGTTTCATTTTGCAATAATAAAGTAAGAAAAATATTATCATAAAAGGACCAACCGGGTTGAGGGTGCTTTGTTGTTTGAACCTCTCCTCCAAAACCAGGGCCTGATCTTTCTTCAGCCTCAGCTTCTTTCTCACACCATCATTGTTACCAAAGCAGTTGTAGTTTTCCTCCTCATCTGATCTCTCCCTTTTAACACTTAGTCCACTGTTGGAGAAGCTAGAGACAGTGCTTTGACCTGAGTTCTCACGGCCGTCTCGGTGTTTGACAGCCTTTATGTCACCTTGATCAACTGGAGCATCATGAACAAGACTCAAACTAAGAAGTGGCAGCTCAAATAATGGCTTTGAAGAGTTGGTATTCTTCTTCAAACTGATATGATCTCCGGCACAAGAATGGATAAAACCTGATCCTAGTTTGAGATTGAGCCCTATGTCACAACTTTGATTATCCATTGCCAACACTTTTGAAAGAAGGGTTTGATGAAAGAGTTTGGATTTGGAGGGGAACAAATGAGAGTTTGATGAGACTTTGGTGTGTCATATGAGGTGGTTATTAAATAAGAAAGTGTGGAGGAGTCTTTTGATATAATTGGTGTGTTTTGTGGGTAAGTAAATAATTTTTTGGAAACGGGAATTAAATGAATGGGGAAGAGAAGAATCAAATGTGGGGCAGCTGCAAATCTTTTCTAATATTTTTCTCTTATCTAATCACTCGAACATGCATAGGTTGACTATTTGGAACCCTCACAGGTCAGATGTCTCTCCAATTCTGCTTTATCCTATCGACATGTTGTATTGAGCATAGATTAATTCACTTTTTAAAATGTAAGCGCCAAGCGGTATGTTAGATCATTACTTACACTATTAAAGTTGAGAAAAATTTAAGAGAGACATAAATATTTGTAGGATTCGTGAGGTGTAATTTTAATCGTTGATTACTGATATTATAATCAATGAAATTTAGACTAAAAATAACTCTAAGAAAATCAATAATAGTTGATTTTTTTTGCATCTAATTATTGTACAAGTTATTTTTTCAAAAAAATAATTTCAATTATAAAATGGGTGAGGAATAAGGTGTAATTATTATGATTAATAAATTTCCATCGAGTCAAGAACTGCCTAAACGAACTACTAAAAAGCGTACTAGTCCCCAATGATTATTTCAGACTAATTAATTGATATACCGATCAACCTAACTTCTGTATAATTTCACTTGAAGTCTTGAATGCTTTAGCCGATGTGTCTCCAACATCTCATTTAATTAATAACATGTCGGTTGAAATAGTACAAACAACAGATGGCCTAGTATTCAAGATTTGGAGCTGAAACGCGTGGAAGAATCTTGTAGTAAACTTTAGGTATGCACGATAGTGTAAAAAATGAAATATTCATCAGTTGTATACAAATTGTATACCAAGAAGCAACGATATTTTAAAACTAAAACAATTAAAAATATTAGAGGATCAAATGTTTATATACCAAGCTCTCTTTCGGTGTGGAATAAAATAAATGAACATATCAAGGGAGTGATATATCATCTCATTTTTATTTTCACCCCTCATTTGGTGAGAATTCGAGATCAGAGACTGAGTTAAATTGTTAGAACGTCATAAAATACACACTGATACAATCAATTATTGATAATTTTAACCACCACGGTCCATAATCTATAAAAAGAAAAAAGTGAACCGATATCATAGAGAAGCGTTTTATGCACCAATCAACTTGTTTACAAATTGTATTATTTTAAAACAAAGGAAATTATGGCCGTAACACATAAATTTATTGAATAAAATCTAATAATTTTACATGTTTTCTATTTATGTGCACTAATCTTATGGTATATCTGGCGTTATTCATTGATTCATGATATTGTTGAAGGATCAAAATCAAAAGTGAAAGAAAAATTGTAATAAATGGATTCAATTATTGGAACCCTCTCTTTAACCTATATTCCATAATTGTGCAAGAATCATTTAGTCTTCTAGTTATGCAACTCTTATTGAATGTTTCCAATAAAAGGTGATCAATAATGTTTTCTTGAATTATTGTTGATAAATAAAGAATAATATTGAAAATTTCAGCATCCCTATATACGGCCTATTTTCTTAATTGGAGGTGCTTGGAGAGACCCATAATTTTGTTTTGTCCAGTTCTTTGCAGACCACATGAAGTGCCTTCCACCAATTTGCTTGCCCTTATCAAGCTCTATGATCTATATATAGTGACGATCCACCCTACATGTCTTGTCTTTGGGGTTGTTTTGCATGATGAAGCTTCCCAACAATATCATAATGAGAGGTAGATGTGCAGATGACATGATACTCATCGCAACTAATGGATTAACTATTTGATGGTTCTATTTTGTTTTGTCTCCTCCATGTTTTAACTCATAATACTAATATATATAGCCTTTTGTTGTGTGTTGGATTTTGATATTAACTTTAAGCAACTCATTTTTTGTCCTGCAAAGATTCATTTCTCCTACAAAAAATTAGGCCACCCACAACAAGCTAAAGCATGATAATAACAAACCCTGAAAGTATTTATATACAGATTAAAAACCCTCTTGCTTCTCTAGATTAGGTGAATTGGCATTGCATCAAATATAGAGGCACTCATTCAACATATAAGTTTGGTGCAACAAATTTCCAAGCTACAATCATTTATTTGTTGAAAGGATTCTAGAACTTGAAAATTGATCTTTCAAAATAATTATAGCTAGTATAATAAACAAGAGGAATATAATGTTCGAGTAGTATATTTATCAAAAAATCAACTTATATATTGGGACATCACTAGCTTAAGCGAATACTAAATATAATTTTTACTTTAATCTAGGGTTTTTATGTTTATTTATTTAAGCAAACTATGCCTTGTTTTGTCTTCAGATATAACATCTTAATATTAAATAAAAAGTAATATTCATAATCAAAAAAGGGAATAAGACCAACTAGCTAGCACCAAACAGTCTTTACTTATAATACTATTATGATG
>QZGG01001713.1:0-55748 GCA_006409495.1 Sedum album
CACAGGCTAGAGAAAAGCTAGCACAAGAGAGAAAAGCTAGCAAAGATGCTAGAGGAAAGTGGAGGTCAAGCCTCCATTATTGAAGGGAAAGAAACAGTACGAAGCGAAAGGAAAACTATACTACCACGGGCGGAGGAAGACTGACCTCCTCCCCGAGAGGAGGGGTGTCTTCCCCACCCTAATCGATGATTTGGAAAGAGGGCAGAGGTTTTAGAAAGAGGAGGGGTCTACACAATAGATTTGGATTTATAGTTTATTTTTGAAATGAGATGTACGTTTATTACCCTTTTTTTCTATTTTAGTCTTTGAAGTTCGATATACACCGATACCGGTGCATATAGCACCACGTACTCTTGTTTTATTATACTTAGAAATTATGCACATATCCACAAACATATGCAAATATATATTTGCTTGACGGTCGGGTACTCTTCGACTCTGATGTATTTTTATGCCAATTATTTGTATTTTTAGTATAATCATACTAAACTGGAAACTTCCAATTAGTTAATTGAACGTTTAGATTATACCTTAGAAGTCAATTCATTCTTCAAAAATCATTAAGTGAAAAGGAAATCAAATTTATTATATTTTAGATGTTATTCAGAACCAGTGCAACAACAACACTTTGCTGCAAGCCATAGTTTTTTATTTTTGACAAAAAATATTCAAAAAAACTACATAGGGTAATAGTAGAAAACGTCAAAATGGCGTCATTTAAATATTCGCATCAAATATTTGTGATACAGGGGATCCGAATCCTTCATTATACAACTCATGAAACAACTTGTAAATTGCCAAATGTATGCTTTATATGATGAACATTTCGGATCCAAATTCCGTGCAGCGCAACTAATTACTCCGAGCATCAAACGATGTATTTTTTACGGTTTTTACTGTAATTGTATGTAATTTTGTATGAACCTTTTCCAAAACGATATAATTTTAGCTATCACAAATTGTTGTTGCTACAATGAATCTAAATCTAAACATTTCTTACAGAAGTTGGTTTCATATATGAGACTTTGAGGCATACATATAACACTGATTATAAATAAAATCTCAATAATATGTTTACCAATATTAATATTGGATTAAAACATGTGAACAATGTTACATATAAGAGACCGTAAGACTAGTTTTGAATCGTTGATTTTTTTATCAATCAATGGTTGAGAGTTATAATGAGTTTTAATTAAATTAGTTGTTGTGTTTGTAAAATACACGAAAGATTAGATTTGACGATTATTATACTTATACTTAAGAGGGAATGTATCATGTGGATGGATCCATTATTCTCAAAATAGATGAATCCATTAATCTCAAAATAGATGAATCCACATGATGCAAAAGGAAATGTATCATGTGGATCCATCTATTTTGGTGGACTCATGAACCTCCTCTTGCATCCGTTGATTGCATTTTTTCAATGCATCAGATTGCACCATGTTATTGCACTTGTCATGTGCAACATGTACAACCCACATGTCTCATTAATGTATTGGCACAATCTGGTGCTTTGAAAAAATACAATCACCAAGTGCAGGAGGGGATTCATGAATCTACCAAAATAGATGGATCCACGGGATACAATCCCTATATAAATATGTATAATTTTACGTAGGATAAGAAATTATTAATGTAGCTTCTGTAGTATACGATGGATCTACTACAACCCCAACCGCTATCCCCTTGTACATGCTATTGCTTACTTTGAGTTTTCGTTCTGACGTTTTATGCTCACACATGCCTTTCTAATAGGACAATAATTGCCTTGTATTTACTAAAACAAGATTTCCTAAATCTTACTATACTATTTTTTCTAATCTCATTCATAAATTTATATGATCTCGTGGCTAAGATTTTGACAAACTTCAATTGTAATAAAAAAATATATATTTTTACATTTAATGTAGTTAACAATAACCTTGTAAGATTGAAAATCATTTCTAATGATTTTTTCCGTTAAATGATATAAGTGATTAGGCTTATGCAAAAGAGAATCAAATAAAAACATAAATTTTTTGGGAAAACTATAAACAAATCATAGTCATTCATCAATTTGAATCCGACCACTTTAAATAATCAGATTAAATTTTATTTTTAAATAAATAAAGGTTAATTTCGGAATTCGGCACATCTATTTCATCCAAAAGATTTTCATATATCAAGCTCTTAAATCGTGGTAACCGAGTAATGACTATTCTTTTAAATTTTGTCAACCACACAATCTGATAATTTGTGCAGAGAATAATTGAAATTACAACATACACCAATTGTTATTCCTATTCAACAACCTATTCTCTTTACTCTACTATTCTTATTCCTAATACATGCTTCTCACGTAAGAATGTTTAATGTTAACACTAGTTATATGATTAAGAAATCAATGAATAATTGTTCATGAACCATCCTTTGTAAATTTATGAACCATACACCATCTGACGATTTTCATTAGATGCGTGGTACAAGAGTTATTGAAGCACGGTTTACAAACCATCATTTGTAATTTATTAACCATACATCATTTGACAAATGTTCATAATAGCATAATTGGATTTGTTAGTTTTGATTATCAAAATCATCGGATCATCAAAATCAAGGATTAAGAAATTCTTCCATCTCACAAAAACTTAATTTCTCTCTTGAGCTTAACCCTTTGCCATGTATTTACTAAAACAGATTTTCGATCTAAATCTTACTGTACTATTTTTTCTAATATCATTTATAATTTTTTATGATCTGGTTGTTGAGATTTTGACAAACTTCTATTGTAATTCAAATATATAAATTTTATATTTATTTAGTTAACAATAATTAACCTTGTAAGATTGAAAATCTTTTCTAAAGATTTTTTCATTTGATGATTTATGTGATTAGGGTTATGCAAAATACATAAATTTAACTAATCAACAAAGACTGTTGATAATTATTATAGAATATGACCTTTTAAGTGTTTAATTTAAATTTTAATATAATTTTAAATCATTTGTATGATCATGCCATCACTGTTGAACTCCAATGACAAGCAAATTACACTATACAGAATGGATTCATGTGAATATCATCAGGGGCGGATCCAGCCGGTGCTGGCAGGGGCCATGTACCCTGCCAAGTCCGGGCGAAACCCTTAATCGACACTCTTTTGAACTCTTTAAATAAACTCATATATGAGAAAATGTTTGTTATATAAAAAACTCTTTAATAAAATAACAGTTGATGACATGTAGACTAGCGGAATGTAACTTGGCTGCTAAAATTTTGGCATGAGTTCGATTCTCGTGTCTCCCATATTCATGTTTTTCACTTTCTATCTCTCTTTATTTTTCTTTACATGAATTATATGCGTAAATTTAATTTTATATTGAAAAGTTAATAATATTTTCTTATTAGTTTTAAGAGTGATTTTGAACTACATACATATTAACGGACAGTTTTTTTAAATTATTCATACATCGCTCAAGAACTGGACAGACTCCAGACTCAAGACGGAGATGCATTAGGGAGGCCTAGAACCACCAACCTCTGGGTCCAGAGACTGCAAAGACTGGATGATTGACCGTTAAGCCACTCCTTGTGCTATTTACGAACAGTTAATGATTAAAATGGACTACTCTATATATGAATCTATTTTATTTAAAATTTAATTGAATAATAAAAAAGTCAATGCGAACTAGTTAAAAGGGAACAACAGAGATATCTGGCTAAGTGAACAAAGATACAATTTTTGCATTCTTGCACAAACCAGAAATTAAAACTCTTCATAAGCAACATTATTCTGCTCAATCCTTTACTATTCATTCTATCAAACAGAATTTAAGGCGTCTCAACTCCTACTCTTTGCATAAATATAAATGTTCAGCTTCACAACATTTTGGACTTTGTTGAAAACTAGACGATTTTCATTTCAATGGGAATAAACTATGGCCAATACTTTTGTACATAACTAATTCATTCTTCTTGTGGAAAATGCTAAGTGCATACGTAGAAACAAAAAGTTTCACAAACAGTTGAAGTTGCAAAATTGCAAAGAGTGTTACTGGGACGACCCAAGCAATCAACTCAACTGGAAGCGCAACCCAAGTCATTTCGTGCCGCAACACCAGTCCCAAAGTCAATAAATGTCACCATTGTTGCTGCAATGGAGAAAAAATGCAACAAGAGTCAGATACTCAATCGCGTGGGCAACACATATAAGAAGTCATCTTCTGCAAAACAGCAAGTGAATATTGCTAGGAAATATGAATACAAATGTACCAAAGGCAAATAATGCAATCACATCTAATGCAGCAAAGAGTGTCGCCGTGTCGGTGTCATCACTGTTTTGAAGTATAAATCTGGTCATGCCTGAAGCACAAAAGAGAATGATTCCCTACAGATTACATATACTATAACTTGTTGATTGGGTAAAATACTATCGTCAAGCTATGGATCCGTACACATTGTCACAACAACCGCTGCTAGCATTACAATTGAAACCTCTCCAAATCAAGAGGAGCTGAGTACAGATCCTGAGAACTCATGTCTTTAAATGGCTTGTGCCTTCTGATTTCAAGAATGCAGACAAGAAGCAAAACATCATCTTGCTATTCTGGAACTTCAGCATTGCCTTCAACTACTGTCATTGTATCCTCTATGGCCTGTGTAAAAGTTGCAATCTTATAAGTAAAGAACCCTACCAGCATTGGTATCAATTCCAGATGCATGAACCCATATTCTGGGACAAGAATCCTGCATTAGATAATATTGTTGTTAAACTGCAAAACAACTGGTAACAGCAATTAATCTATTAATGAAGTGAATTTTAATCAACAATGACGGACTGCAGACGACACACTAACCCATTCCATCTGTTAAAAACCATAACCAGCATTACTGGAACCAGAAGTCTGGGTTGACCGGCTGCTCCCCTGAAATCGATCAAGTATTTAGTTGAGTCAATAAATTCAGTCAGCTGATGATAATTTTTGTATTACTGAAAAGATATGATATAATATTTGAAAGAAACATGATTTTTTAAGTTCTAAAAATCAAATTGATAAATTTATCAATATGAAAAGGCATCATATACTTCATAACACCCCTCGCTCCATCGGCCATTGAGTCAACAGTGTTCCCAAGCATTCGGATGTATGCCAAGGACCCAAGTAAGCCAGCACCAAAACTGTAATAAAAAAGCCGATACATTATTCAACTCTCTTTCAAATTTAACAAAAATTTCAAAATACAAATCTAGTTGTTCAGTCCTCCAGAGTATACAAATTGATTCAAGAAATTGAAATATACCAGCAGAAAAGTAGTATGCCGTGGTGAATTTGTTGAAAGACAAACTATGTTGTACCTGAGAGTGATTTCAGGGGTATAGGAGATGTATGCCGAGACCAAACCAATCCCACCCACACCTAATGTAACAAGTTGCAATTTGTTCTTTAGCTGCAAAGAGGACAGTTCCAACGACATTATTTTAGAGCAACTATAAATCTGAATGGGACATAAGTGTCATGGAAATGAGTATGATATCATACTTTAAAATACTTCTCCCTTGACAATGCGGCCAACTCTTCTGGATCTCCCTTGGGCCTTCTTAATTCTCGAAACATCACATCCTACATTTTCCAACCCCAGTCTCAGCAAAACTGAAACATATGCTATGATAAGCAGCATGATAATATTTTCTACTAAAAATTCAAAAGGAGCTTCAATTTACAATGGTAAGAGGATCACTTACGCTGCCTCCAGTAGCAGCTTTTGCTGCTCTGTCCCATTTGTCCTGCTCTTTCCGAGTGGGTGCTAACTTCCATCGGGGTGATTTAATACCAGAATCCTGAGGTTTGGACACAACTAAGTAGATAAGGCACATGAATGAAGCACAAATTGCATCCGTGATTATCTATAAAAACATCACATTACCTTCACAACAGTTTCAACAGGTGCTCGTATCGCCACAGTCTTTGAAGGTGCGGTAAGCTCTTTGCTTAAATCAACTTCCATACTACAATAAGCCGCAATTATATATTATGAAAAAAATTCTAAAAGGGCACTTCAACAACCAATCTCAGGGAAGCAAATGCAGCACTTGATTAAACCTGTCAAGGCTCATGACTCTATTTAGGCTAAGAAATCCAGACATTTCTTCCTGCATAAAACATATACATTAAAATTCATAGCAACGTGATTAGAGACATGAATCAAACAAACAACCTTAACAGGAACAGATTGAGTCACGGAATCCTGTGGGTCCTGAATCAACTTCTTCATACGCTCCATGAAGTCCTTGTTCCAAATATAATCGTCAGAAGTAATTGGATCCTCATCCTCTCCACCCCAGTACTTTCTAAGCTTGGTAGTGGTTGGAGGTCCGCCGTACTCTCCTGGGGCCATTCCAGTAGACCATTTCTGAGGCTTTTTCTTCGGGAGTATCACCTTAGTTTGTCTAGGGTCTGGTAATGAGGAGGACGAGTCTGGTGAAATGGGGGTTGAGACTGCGTTCACTGATAAGTAATTGAGAATCATCCTTAAAGATCGGAACTTTACTAGCTGGGTTGGTGAATTTAAGATGAAATCGAACTGGATGTTGAGAAAATATCTGATTTATGTGATCGTGAAGCAGATGAGGTAGCCCGAGACATGAGGAGGGAGACGAAGCCAGCAGCCAAGAAACAACTGAAGATGTTTTCTGGGTTTCTTTTGGGCTTCTCTTGGGCAACAGGCCCATTTTGTTCGGTTATAGAGGTTTTAGAAAAGAGAGTCTGGTAAAAACTAAAAACTGTAATTTAATTATTAGGAGAATGGTTCAAAAAAGAGAGTAACGCTCAATAACGACCATTTTTAGTCTGCGATCTTTGCGATCTTCTTATTCGACCGTTGGAATAATTTGATTCAACGGTCACGAATTTGCACTTTTGTACTTTTGTCATTTTGTACATACATTTTTTTGTCGTTTTGTGGATGCATAAATTATTTTGAATGTGCAATAGTGCAAATAGTTGAGATGACAAAATGCACGTGTGCATTGGTGTCGCAAAGGAACCAAACCCCAAAAAGAGATATCTCATGTAGATCCATCTATTTTGTTTAATTTATGGAACCCATTTTGCACCGGTTGATTTCATTTCACTAATGACTGATATTCTCGACATCACGACATTGCATTTGTCATGTGCATGTCACATGCAAAACATGTGCAACTCATATGTCTCATTAAGCGTTGACACAATCTGATGCATTGATTAAATGCAATCAACGGAGGTAAAATGGGTTCCATAGATCCACCAAAATAGATGGATCCACCTGAGTAAATCTCTGGTTCAAAAAGAACAAACATATATTTGTAGGATCATGAGTAAAAATAACTATCAACTTCAGTCGCTCGTGTATTTTGCAAATCCAACCGTCATATTGTTAAAAACCAATTTTAATTTCAACTATCGAATTAATCTAATTAATGGTTGAGATTTAATCATTCCATTATAAATAAATTTTAATCATTAATTTAAATTAATCTGCATATAAGATTTGAAGTTTTTAATATAATTAATTTTATATTCAACATAAGAGTAAAATGGTAATTTTAAATATTTAATTAGTTCCAAATTTTACATATGTAATTATTATGATATTATTGTTTATCTTTCATATGGTAATCTTTCTTCTTTTTTTAATCTGTCATATTATTGTTTATCTTCCATGTTGTGAGCAAAATGCCTCATATGGTTCCACATAGTCAACATTTTCTTGTCAAGTTGGGTTTCAACTTCCAATTTAAAGGTAGCAAATTTTTCAATAGCCTCATCTTTGCGCTTATTCAAATAAATGTAGCAATACTTTGTACTATCATCAATGAAAGTCACAAAATATTTATTACCACCTCTACATAGCAAGAATTTTAAATAACACAGATCACTGTGTATTAATTCAAGGGGCTCATTATTTCTTTCAACTATATGAAAGGATGTCCTCATTAAATTAGCTTCAACACATGTTTGACATTTGTGTTCAAAGTTAATTTGATATTTGGGTATACATTCCAAATTCATTAATTTCTGATGGACTCATTATTTACATGTGCTAAACGTTAATGCCTCACGTAAGCAGAAGAATAAGTTTTATTCATAACTTTAGATTTAACATCAATTACATCAGATTTGATATCAATAGCATTAAGCTTCCACAACTTTTGCTTAACATAGCCTCTACCAACATACATATCATTCTTGACAAGTAAGGTGGAGAAGGTACTTTCATTTGAGCAGATGTGGCTGGTAGCTCAAGCATCCAACCACCAGCCTCTGTTATTCTAGTTCACCAGATTCAGCTCAGAGATGACAGCCACTAGAAAGTCATCATCGTCATCAGCCTCAACAACGTTGACTTCTTCTTCTTCTTCTTCTGCTTAGGATACTCATTTGCTTTGAGTCCGATTTGGCCACAGTACACTTCCCCTGGACTTTGGGTTGCCCTTTCTTCTTGCAAGAACCACCTTTTGGGAGCCAGCTTGTTTAAAGACTTCTTCTTGGACCTTGCATCATGCTCCACAACATTGGCCCTCTCAATTATCACCTTCAACTTCTTGTCAGAGCCTCGGTTCTCCTCATCAAAATTGAGCTTCAAACAGAACTCTTCCAAATTGAGCCTCGGTACATGCAGTTAATCAAAGGAAATCCTCAACTCCTCTTCTCCAGCCTGGACTTCTCCCTCATCCTGAGCATACCGCATACTGGGTACGGACAATTTATAAAGAAACATGGCCTTCAGATGAGGATGATAGTTATGTGATCCAAAAAAGAGTTTGCGGCGAAGGTCAACCAAGCACATGTCGGCGAAGGTCAAGATCCTGCACAAGCTGTTTGTGACCAACTTCCTACAGAGGATCAAAGACCATAATCATTAGTTAGAGGATGTTCTAATTTTAGACAAGTTGTTGAAGAAAGAACAAATTAATCTTTCTAAGCTGATTATTCACCAAATGGAGTACATGAGTAGATACAAGATGGATGGATTCACTCGGTTCATCAAGAAGATCCTTGAGTTCCATCAGGTGTATGGGAATCCTGAGGATGAGGTCACTAAAGTGAAAAGGATCCCAGCGACAGTTTAGAGCTATGAAAAGAGCAGTGGACAAGGCAGTGACAGAGATTGTCGGGATCGAGAACTTAGTGTCTCGATCAAGTTCAAGAACCTGAATAAGAAAATGTTGATACCGTACGCCACCATAGACTCACCATTTCCTTTTTCCCCACCATATTAATCTTTTTGTTTTCAAAATAGCATCGATGTGCACTCTTGACATTTTCAATTATTCTTGAAGTTTGGTTAATTTCAATTTCATTGCATGTGTGACTAACTCTATTGACGGCTAATTTGTGTTAATTGCTTAACCCTTATTTGATGATGCCAAAATGGGGTAAAATTAGTTAGCAGGGTACCTATCCATGGGGATCATGTCAGGTATCTATGCTTAATACTTATTCTGTGAATCAGTCACTCAAAGCCTGGTGAGTGAAGTTTGATTGTGTGCTCTAAACTCTCTGGTTGTGTATGTATGAGCTGACCTCTTGTCCGAGTGTTTATAGGTCTTCGTGAAGTCTTCCACAATTTATCAAACTCTAAACTCTCTAGTACTTGAGTGCACAGTATACCTGTGCATTTACATATGAAATATACACACGATATTTGAATACGAATTGAAGAAACCTTTAAATAATATGATTACGAATCAAATCTGAGGAAGTTGATCAGATTGAGAGTATGCTTGAATTTTGTAAACACAATGTGAATTTGATTTCTTTTTCCCTTAAAAAAATAAAGAATATCTTACACTATTAGTTACTGTATGATAAACATTTAACAATCTCGAAGGAAAGCGTAACATTTTTATATCACGACATTCTTTTGACATTCTTTTGCTAATCCTTATCCATTGTCGCCATCTCAACCCATTTTTTCTTCTATTTTGAATCTGAATAGAAAACAACTACAATTATTACCATAGTAACACAAACTATCTTGACTTCACAAAAAGATTGATTAGCATTTCTGCACCAAATTTATAATAAATAACAGCCAGTGTATCGATATAGCCTCTCAATTCATCTAAACATAATCAATCAAAAGGTGTAACCCAAAATTGCAAGCATGATAACTTATAATAACAACAAAGAGCATGTCAGAGTAAGTTAAATAATTTTCCGAATATAAAAATGCTCACATACATCAGACACTAATATGCTTTATCATTCAAATTTACTCTGATTATAGTGTATACACAATTCAGTTGTATTTTCCTATATTATAAACCTGAAAAGTAAAACATTACGATCATCAAAATCATAACACACTATCCCATTATAATAAAATAAAAAATAAATGAAAAGAATAGTATTTAGCATGTAGAATTTGCACCAATTATAGAAACCGTATTAATGGTTGTGAAAAATATTTGCATCAAAGATGTTAATATATTTGAATGTTTGTTTGCTAAGATACAAAGATTATGATTAATTTCGACTCTCAAGTGGTGCTCTGTTGATTGAGGGACTTGACAAAGGAACCTCAGAGACAGGGTTTGAATCCTGGCCTCAACACTTTTCTTCAAATTTTTCTGGAGCTTCATTCCTCCCGTCTGCGCGCTTGGAGGCTGTTTATTCTTCCCGCCTGTGCGTGGAAGCTGTTGATTTGATGCTATATGGATGCTCATTTCTTCCCCCGTAAGAGGAGGCCTTTGGATGTCATTGCTTGAAAAAATGCAAGATTGCCTCGACATTGATGGATGATTGAAGTTCATTGGTGGTAGTGCCTAGATGGCTTGTGCGTTGAAAGTATTAGTTGTACTAGATGAATATGTAATATCTTGTACTCAATTGTAAACCCACCCATCAAAAAAAAAGAAATTACCATCACTACAACATACCAAATTAATTTCAACAAAGCAAGTCAAATTATTATAAGGCACACAAATTCAGATTAAAAAGCAATCATGTAAAATCTCATATTTTCTACGTATCATATAAGCAAGCGACCATAAATAATCACGAATCATATACGAAAAAAGGATTGCGGACGTGCCTTAGATTCAGCCAAGACAGAAGGAAAGGTATTTTATTGTCAGTAAAATAATACTTCAGTATATTATCTGTTCGGCATGACAAACCCTCCAATCTATGTCATTGTTTGTTTGGTTTTGACTGTTGACATATTGAGGTCCGTATTCTGGTTGAAATCAAACAGAAAATTAAATGAAACATAAAGCAACAAATAAGAAGAAAATTTTGACGTAAAAAATAGCATGAGCGCATCCCGCTTAAATCCAAAACTGTATAGAACCCATCAACCATATACTCAAATAACAAAAATTCATATAACAGAACACATCCTTCACTTTCAACAAATGTGTCCTAAATCGAATAGCACAAAATCCACTACCAAATCCGCTACAAAAATCAACCTCGGCAACACCGATTGACAAAACGAACAAAGTGTATTTGAATTGGAATAAATCAATTGAGGATGAACCAACGCAACGTAAGATGAAGCGGTTGCAATATTGAAAATAAGAAACCGACAAATGGAAGAGATGCGAGTGCGGTTACGTGTTTTAGGATTTTGGTTTATTTTACTTTTATATCCTTTATTTTTAAGAATTATGTGTATGCATTATTCATTGATAAAATGGCAATTTCGGAACCTGATTTGTGGCTTCAGGATAACAGTTTAAGGAGGTTTGTGTTTTATAAATAGAAGAGATTTGCTACCCATTTAATTTCTACTATTTTATTGATCTTTAAAACTTATGTGGCATTGGATCTAGAAATTTGTTAACTACTTTAACTTCTTACTAAAATTATGTTTCAAAAATATTATCTTCATCTTTCAATGGTGTTTATTACGAAAATTTTTTTGTAGATATTAAAAGTAATATAAGTGACGGAAATAGTTCCCATCATATTTGTTGCTATATGAAATATTAAAGTTATTCGGAATTAAGTTCAAAATTTTATTTACAATTTTCATTACTTAGGCAAATTTTCGTTGAAAATACATATACTATAATCAACAGCTCTTTCTACAACCAATATCTGTTGAAAATAAAGTTAATATTGTCCACAAAAATAAATGCAACCTAATTTTGTTGAAGTTATACATAAAATCAACATTAAATTTTAATCACTTGATCTTATATTGTAAATTTTATTAAAATTTCTTGTAGTTCTGACGGCGTACCTTCTTGCATTCCCAAGAAATATACAACAAAATGGATACGTCTGAAAACTATGACTTTGCTTACTTTGTTCTCTTTCACCATCAACTAAATAAGATCTAATGAATGTATCACAATCGGTCACCGGATTTCACATGTGGCCTATACTAAAAACCATCAAAATATAATAATCAAGAAGCCAAAATTACAAACCATTAATCAACATGCGACACAACAATTTAAAAACATTATCAACCGAAAACTAATTATCTTGAAGGATTTATAGTTTCTATAAGGAGAGGGCTTTGAGCCTTTGAGGGCTTCTTGAAATCACCATTGACTTATGATTACAAGTTATTGCTGAAATCAGATAAGACAATTAAATTTTAATAAAATATCAAATTTTCCATTCTTCCCACAATATCAAATCTTATTTTTACCTGATATTAATTATTCAAACAAGTTCTTTATAATCGAGAAAAGGAGAGAGCAACCACAACAAATAGAAATATTCGTATCCAAAAAAATCCGAAAGGAAAAATTGGATTGCAACACAAAAGCCGTCAGATCTCAAGTCATTGCCCCAAAACAAAAGAATTACACTAATTAATTGCTAGAAGAAGAGCGAGAAGCCAGATTTTGAGAAAAACTTAAATTTTGTTGAAATAACTTCAATTCTTACTGGTTGGTGTAACAACCTCGAATTCTTTCTGACATAAAGCGTCATGCTGTAAAAAGCATAATAGCAGTAAACATGTCACGCACATATAGGTTTGTGATACTGATAACTTTTAAACAACCCTAACATCAATCAAACTTGCAATTCATAAAATTTCAATACAAAAAAAGCATTTCCCCACTAATTGGAATCACCTCTAACCGGTTGGCTAATCACAATACTTTCTATGATTGTACTTCATTTTGTGTCAGATTGATTTCGAGGTTTTTATCTATTGATTTTATATTTTGAGGAATTGGATGCCGATGAATATGAGGATACTCCAATTTAATTAGAAATGGACGGGTATTGATGTGGTTACATATTAACAATAAATACATTTTTGGTATGTGATTTGTGGCATCATTCATAACCGTTAACAAGGGTGCTTGCATTTTTAAATAGCATCGATTAGCCAATTAAGGTTTTATAAGTCATGAATTAATAACGTTTCTAGGGCATTCTATACACTTATACTCTTCCTGCACATATATTTCTGTGCATATAAGTTGAGAGTCTACTGTAAATCAATTGATATCGTATAGTCATATAGGATATATGTAATTATTGTGATTAGTGGGTGCATTTTCGAAATGTAAAAGTGACTTCAAAAAATAACTGTCAATAGGAATGCTTGAGCTTTATTAATAGTAAGATTATTTTATAATTTAATTTCTCTTTTAAATATAACTAGTATTCTGTTGCACAGCAAAATCTGTGCATATATCGATGAGGATTAAGTTCTAGAAGGACATACAAGTTTTTGTGAGACGGAAGGACATCATCTCAACCGTTAATTTCAATTCATCCAACGGTTGATATTGATAACCATCATTCTCAACCGCCCATGTATATTGCTAATTCAACCACCTATTTTAATTCATAATTTACTTAATCTCAACCGTCAGATTAATTAAAATGAACGGTTGAGATGATGTTCTTTTGTCTTACAAAATTTTAATTTCCCTTAAGAACCGAACTCATATCGATGATATGTAATAAAATTTGTAGTTCTTAATTAATGAATTAAATCACATATTTATATTTTACAATTATATAACAGTATTATATAAGATAGATAGTATTATGTTAATTCAATGTATTCTTATTAAAGAATTAATTACATAAAAAGTGTTATGTAAATATATGTAAGAAGAGGAGTATTTTCGGAATACAAAACACACATATGTTGATAACTGAGATCTAACGAAAGTTTACATTCAAAAGTTTGAAGTCTGATAAACTGAATTTAATGACCCAACTTAAATCGAAATTGTAGAACAGGACATGAAATTCTGGCACCCACATAGGGCAAGCTTACTCAACATCCACGAGCTCGATATCAAATACAACCCACACAGGTGGTACATATACCGAAGACCTATTTTACCATAACAGTCCAGGATAAACATCTCAAGCACATTAGAAAGCATGTACATGCAAAATTGATAAACATTTTACAATTACTTTGAGAGGGAAAACAGTCATACGTCATGGCCGGTGGAATTGTGAGTCTTCTCTTACCGCCAACTCGCATGCCTGAATATTCGTAAGAGAAGTATTACAACTTTTAAAATCGGTCCAAAACCCTGAAATCTATTAAGACAAGTGTTGCTGAAATATTACCATCAATGTCTTTATCCCATCCCTCTATCACCTCCCTAATATCTGTGGAAATTCACAAAATAAAATAAATTTAGACACTTAACACAGTAAAGAGAAGTTCTCTAACTATTTAAAGCATTTAGTACCTAGGCGAAATTTATATGCTTCTCCACCTTCATTTGACTCAATTATGGATTCACCTTCATTCAGTATGACAGTGTAGATAACATTGAGATGGATATATTGCCAATTTTTCTGGAGATGCCAGTTTGCCATCAGGGTTTCCCAGTTTCAATTCCTTGATAATCAATCCGTTGGCACATTATATCACCAAACCATTGTCTACGGTTTCCTCAATCTTTCTTTTTTTACTTCTTCAAAGTTACAGTCCAGCAAAATTATAGACATTGATACAAGAGAAGAAAGTTAAACACGAAATCTATGGAATGACAAAAATTGTGCCAATACAATCCGTGATAAACTTGATATGTGAAATCGACAGTGACAATGATATTTTGAATTTTATATGATTAGATCATATATGGTTTATGTAAGTCTTATACATATAATGTAATTTTTACTTACATTATGTAATTTTATTACTAAATATTATGTAATTTTTATGTATATTATGTAATTTTATTATTGAAATTTTATGAAATGGAAAGGATGTTATTGGCGTTTACACGAGGTGAAGCCAATTTTTTTCTAAAATACCCCTAAAACTTATTATTCTTCCATACATCAATTCCCCATTATGTAATGACTAGTACTCGCTGCACAGTCTAACCTGTGCAGTTTTGAGATTTTAAACCTCATACTCATGTAATTTGAACATGAAAGAAAATTTGACAAATATGATCCTGAATATAATCAATATCTCTAAAATTTGTAATTGACGACTAATGCGACCATGGAGTTTGCATGATCAAAATTTGGATTGTCAAATCAGATTTTTTTGTAGTTTTGTCGATCCATTTCTTCTTCTATTTTGAACCTGAAAAAGAAAACAATTGAACTCATCATTTTAAAAACTCCTATTGCATAAACACCAGACAATTTGTAAGAATCTTTTTGAAAAATACAACTGAATTTTAGTTCAATGTTTTGGTTTACATTTTCATTAGATTCAGTTCATTCATTTTATCACTACATAAGTGGAATCTCATGTACTCATAGGGAAACATTTAAAGGACTATAATCTTGCATCCTAATACACTCAAATTGAAAAAAGTAATCAAAAGGAGTCAATCGTGTATCAGTAAGTAATGAGCGAATCCGAAAAATATTATTAACATTTTCTCAACTTAGAGAATCATTGCACATAACATTATATATATATGCCATTCCAATACACTGGGATTCCATCACATTACACATCCATGCATGTCGCTGAAGTTATAAAAACATTTCACTGAAGTTATAAATACAAAAGCTTTAGCAGTGTGAATAGATGCAAATAGCATCATTTTGACTAAGTCCAATGGTAAATCCCATTAGTATAAAGGCATCCTTCTTCTTGAACCAACACAGTCTAACCATCCTTTTTCTTAGCCATGTACTGCTGCAGCAGATTCCTGGTTAATTCAATGATAAACAACGCGTCAAATTAAACTGAAGACGCACTATAAAATCAAATGTGAAACCTACCACGATGGCAATTTTCGAAAGACATTTTATCAATAGTACCATTCAAACAATGTTAAAAAGAAAGATACGCAGACTGGAATATCTGAAACAAACTGCCTCACATATGAAAAGCAATCAGTTCTCTTCATGCAACAAATCAAACATACACAAAAACAGAACTTTTTTACCAGAGAAGTTCATATGTAGAACATATACCTGAGACGCTTAAGTCCGCTGAAAAAGGCTCTTATCCGCATTGAGCTGAACATAAAACAAAGTTAGTGTAAGCAAAAAAAATAGTCCCATTTTTCAAGTTACACAATCACTTAAACATGTCTATATCAACAGTCACCAATTATGTTAGCCTCCCAGTTACTAACACTCAAAAAAGTAACTTTACAATCACAATAACCAAAAGAAAAATCACTATTCAGAAAAATTGCCGCACAATTGTTAATTACTACACATGACGTGAAAGTACAAAAACCCTAACTCTGCAGGGAAATTGACAGCAATCTCATTAAGCTCCAACATAATATCTTCAAAATGCCTTCCAATCACTCCAAGGCACAAACCTTGCAGCGTTAGAGGCATACGCTTCGAGAAGGCCAATCCTGCAACGATCAATTCACTATTCAAAATCATCAAATATTCACACACTCGTAAACAAAATACCAGGATCCAATATGAAGACTCTTACTGTAATTTAAATCAAAAGTAGCGGCTGAGCGAAGTTTCGATTTTGACCTCCGAGCAGCACCGTCGTCGCCTGTTGATTGCTTCCCCGATTCCGCCCAGTCTCCGATCGTCTTCTCCATCGAATATCAAATCGATCCGACCCGATTCGATCGAGCAGTATTCCAGAAGCAAATTCCAATTTTTAAATTATTACAATAATCCCCTCAAGTATTCATTATCCATTCGCTTCTTGGCAACAGGCTTTGCCTTTGCTCTCCTCTTACCCATCTTTCAAATCAAAATAGTATCTTCAATCTATAAAAAACAAAAGGCAGAAATTTCAGCGAATTAAATAACAAAATATCAGTGTTATTAAACCCGACCCGACCCGGCGGGTTGACCCGGTTGACCCGGGACCCGGGTACTTAATCGGGTCGGTTCTCTTGTTAACCCAAAAATGCAATTGACCCGGGTTGACCCAATCAACCCAGTCGTTTTAACCCTTGACCCGGTTGGTTCAACCCTTTGACCCAACCAATTGAATCGATATTTAATTTTTCAAAAATCTTTTACGTTAAGATTCGAACCCTAGACCCCTTTCAATGCTCTAGAAATTCTAAACCATCCGACCTAATTCATTTACTTAACATATTATGAGAATTAAAATTTATAAATATACTTTTGAATTCATTTACTTAACACTTTATTAGAATTAAAATTGATAAATATACTTTTAAATTCATTTACTTAACACTTTATAAGAATTAAAATTGATAAATGTATTTTTGAATTTGTATATACATTTAATATTATATATTTGATATAAGCATTGACCCCAGGATCGACCCGGGTTGACCCTCTAACCCATTGACCCAGTGACATAACCGGGTCGACTACCGGGTCGGGTTTCACAACACTGCAAAATATCCTCAAAAAAAATTAATATGCTCAACAAATCCTCTACATATCTTTCTTCAGAAAAAAATATCAATTCAGAACGAACCAAACCCTAAATTTGCACCAAAAGGGAATGACAACAGAAACACCCTAATTCACTGGCTCAAATAAATTCCAACCAAATAATAACGAAATCCCAATTCAATTCCACCAACTACATAATCAAACGATGACAGCCGTAAACCCTAAAAATGACAACAGAGAACGAAACAAATCCAAAAAAATCGCATGGGAATCGATCAAGGTTTAGAACTCAACAACTTAGTCAAAATTGAAAAAGAAAAATACTGAGATAACTCACCGATGCTGGTTTGACTGTTGGGTTGTGAGACTTGTTTGTACTCGATCGAATTGAGAAGGGATTGAGAGGTGACGTTTGGGAGGTGACGGTTTGGAAGAAACCGTCAAACACCACTCCCAGATTCTCAAACCAGCGCTTGCTACGTCAGATCTGCCGACTTCAGTCTGACTCAAATCATTTGATAGAGATGAATTCTACGTAACGGAGAGAGACGAACCGGTTGTTGAAGATCGATCGAAGAGATGAGAATATGCAGTTGGAGGATTTGAGAGGTGACGGTTGAGTCTCAGTTTTCAAGGGTAAATTCGGAAAAAAAAGTGGCTTCACCACTGTAACCGGTAATAAGCCCCTTCCCCAATTATATATAGGATAGATTTTAAAAATTATTTATTAATAACTTCAGTATTCAATTAAAATTATTTTACATAATTATTTACACGACCAGTTTTGATAATTTATTTAAAATTAGGTAAATTAAACATTATCATAATAAATTGGTTGGATAGTTTAAATATCTTCTAATTCATTGACAGTTAAAAATTGTTAAATTTCCATACAAATCATTCAATGTTAAACTATTTAAAAAGATCAAATGTTACAAATGCCCGATGCATGCTTGTCGATGATTTGGTGAAGGATTGAAGGTGTCTGTTGTGACCTGTGCTACAAATTTCTCAAATCGATCAATTTAGTACCGACAGCTAGACTGTAACTGCTAATACAACCTTTTGCGCTTTAAATTATCTTTTCAAATATTGCCCTTATTAACAATGTCGTTTAACATATTTAAGGATTCCCACCAAATGAACATGAGCACTTCATTATCATCACTCCGCATGACAAACCTAGTGAACAACTTGGGAGCTTTCTCTTTAACATTGAAATGCATATTGGCTCTCTTTTCCAACAACAACTCTACGTTGAAACTTCAGCCCCACCAGGCCAAGGTCAGTCAAATGTTCTTGTTCAACATCATTCATAGTCTCTCTAGGATTGATCATATGCAATTTAGAAATATATGTTGCATGCTGATAGTCCCTTCTTTCATCAACAACTTTTTCAGGATTGTTGGTGCTACAAAGGTGCTTATACGCAGTTGGGCCACGAATATACATGAAGAAATCACGGTTCCTTGAATTGAGCAGGGTTTCAGAGCAATTAGCCATATCTTCTTTATCATTTTCAAGGGTGGTAACTGGAATAGCATCACTCATAATAGTGACTGCTAGCTCTTTGGCAGTGTCCTCCACCTCACGGCACCGATTTGAAATTTTACAATCAAATGATAATTCATCAACTTGATTTGCAAGCGAAGAGGACTCAACAGAAGCCTTATGAAGATGAGCTAGAACAGGAAGCGGCAATAATGGACCTACGATATCACTACTGCGCTTCATTTTTTCAGACCACTTATTACTCCGCTCTGAACACTTTCTACCAAAAAAGGAGGTAGCTGGTTCCTGTGGCATAGGTAAAAATTCCGAGGAACTTTCTTTCTTATCAACACGAACATCAAGAAGTTCTGAATAATTAGAAAAGGCCAGCTGTAGCAAACTCAGAGGTAAGTTGGCCCACATTCTCCTTACTGCCACTTCATGGATACTAACAGGAAAACTGACATCTTCCAGGACATCTGCATTTGATTTTGGCATGCCACTTCATGTCCTTATGTCTTACTAAAAGATGCATGTTCTCCTACCTCCTTTCAATATCAACGCGTATGCACATAGTGTACTTTGTCATAAAACAAGACAATCTATCTATATTTAAAGCGCAAAGAGTTGTATTAGCGGTTTTGTGAAGCCACATTTTGTATTCTGAAAGTACCCCTCTTCTTACATATATATATTTATGTAATTAATTCTCTAATAAGAATATACTGGATTAATGTAATACTATCTTATATAACACTGTTATATCTTTACTATATTTAAAATGCAAGGCCTGCTATTGACTGTTATTGAGGCCACTTTTAACCGCCCATAAATACCCCTGATAAATTAAATTAAACCAATGATAAATGGAATTACAAAAGGACAAATAAGTAAATTGATGAATTTCATCCTCTTCAACACCATTCAATTTCTATATCTGTGATAACTCACTAACCCTAAACCGATTGACCGAAACAAAAACTCTATTCCCCACCTTTTCTACCTCCTATTATCTTCTATGTCGTGCCAACAAGGTGAGGATTCTATAAATTATGATTTTTAACGTATCTTTTTCCTCTATTCAGGTATTGCTAATTTCATCAACACTTGTAGTTTTCGTAAGATAGAGGGCATCAATTTATACATGTAAATCTCAACCATCCCTTACTTTATACTAATTCATTCAAAAATTAATTTAACTGATTGAATTATAATCATTATATTATTTAAAATCAACTATTTTATAATCATTGTATTATTTCCATCTTTCGTGAAAAGATTAAGTAGGACGTTTATATTGTTGTGAGAAAGTGAAGTACAATCCCAATCAATGATTATTAATAGGGATTATTGCCGAAAACCACCCCTTATACGGCGTAATTGCCGAAAACCACCCCTTATACGTTTTATTGCCGAAAACCACCCTTTATTCGTTTGTTTAGGGTTTAGTCACACATCGTAACGTTTTCCGTTAAATTTTTGTTAAATCTCACGTTAATTAGGTTAATTAGGTTAATTAAACACAATTTTAGTTTAATTAGGCCAAGTTAATTAATTAGGGGTGGTTTTCGGCAATAAAACGTATAAGGGGTGGTTTTCGGCAATTACGCCGTATAAGGGGTGGTTTTCGGCAATAATCCCTTTAATTAATTAGTTTATAAAATCAAACACCATGGTCAATGCCTCTCCCAAAATCCCAGTTGACATTCCTTCCATTCATCGTGCTCTTCATCACCCCTTTTCATCTCATCTACCAATTTCAACTCTGAGCCCTAAAGATCGCACCTTTAATGGAACTCAAACCTCAAAAGATCGCACCTTTAATGGAAATCAACCTCAAAAGATCCAACCTTTAATGAATGGATCAACTCGCCTCCTACTCATCCGACGCCTCCGACCACGCCCAGCCATGGACCGAAATGTTCCGTTCCGCTTCAACCCGCAAACCCGACTCCGCCCCACGAAGCCGCGCACAATCTCCATCCCCATCTCGCATTCCTCCACCCAAACCGATACCTTCACAATCTCCCATCTCCGAAAACACCACCACTTCCCTCTCCGATGACCCTCAAGTCCGCCTGGCCCTCTACATCGCCAAACAAATAAAGGGTGGTTTTCGGCAATAAAACGTATAAGGGGTGGTTTTCGGCAATTACGCCGTATAAGGGGTGGTTTTCGGCAATAATCCCTTAATTAAATGAAAATTGGATTAATTAATCTAATTAATGCCATTTAACGGAGATTTAACACTAATTTGACAGAAAACGTTACTGTGTGTGACTAAACCCTAAACAAACGAATAAAGGGTGGTTTTCGGCAATAAACTGTATAAGGGGTGGTTTTCGGCAATTACGCCCTATAAGGAGTGGTTTTCGGCAATAATCCCTTATTAATAATTCAAGGGATGGAATTTAAACTCAAATAAGATAAAATCAAACCGCCGAATTTTAATAAAAAAATTAATCTCAACCGTCGGATTAATCAAATCGACGATTAAGATTAAGTCTTTTATTTTCTAAAAAATATAATATCTCTTTTGATCTTAACCCTCCATCTTACAATCATACAATGTTAAATGTTTCTATGTAAATGTTAATATTAAAACTTAGAATGTAAGACATTATTTTTGCATTAAAGTTTTATATATTTTAAAAGTGTATAAAAATATTAGATGCACCTGATAAAAATAAGTTGACATCTGTTTAGGTGCTTTACTGGTCACAAGTAGTTTTGCAAAGAAAAATCTGTGCATGTAAATTTATATAAACATTCAGTGTATTATAGTATTATAAATTAATACATATATTATATATCATAAACAAATGAGTAAAATAGAATATGATAGAGTAAATATTGAGTTTCATAAGAGTATTTTCGGAACGTAAAAGTGGCTTCAAAAATAAATGTTAATTAGGATGTTTGCGCTTTATATATAGAATAGATTTAGTTATAAAAAGTTCCTTTCTTTCATACTTCTAGAATAAGATTATTACTAAATAATGTAAGTATAATAGTTGAAAGTTCAAAATTATTACGCGGTTATCTGTGAATATGAATTTTATTGTATTCTTTTTTACATCTGTGTCATGGTTTTGTAAATTTATTTAATATTGTAAATTTTAATTCGTAAAAATGAATATATTATTGTGTAATTTATATTGAGTAATAAAGAAAATCTTTAAATGGGCCTACTGAAATAAGCCTTTTCGGCCCAATAAATGATATGAAAAATACAGACCAAAATAAGCAAAACCTTATTCTAACGGACGTTCATCAACCGACTCCGTCCTCTAGGGTTTCTCCTACTTCCGTCGGCCTTCGTTTCCTTCACTGCAAAAATCAATTTGATTGATTAAGAATGAAAGTGAAAGTAATTTCGCGCTCAACCGATGAGTTCACTAGAGAGCGCAGCCAAGACCTGCAGGTCGAATTAATTTATCATTATATTGTGTTGAACTTTCTGGATTTATGGTTTTATGTGTGTGTGCTAATTGTGGTTTATGATGATGATTCAGAGAGTATTTCGTAACTTTGATCCCAGTCTGAGGACGCAGGAGAAAGCTTTGGAGTATGTGAGAGCTCTGAATGCTGCCAAGCTTGATAAGGTTAGTATACGTGTCTTCCTTTTGAGTGTTGTGTGTTTTTGTTATTACGAATACTGGAAAGAGTTAGATTTGTGTTGTTTTAGGTGTTTGCAAAGCCATTTATTGCAGCAATGGAGGGACACAGAGACGCTATTTCTTCTATGGCTAAGAATCCTAACTATTTGAAGTGGATATTTTCTGGTTCGGTGGACGGAGGTTTGATACAAGTCTTTTTATCCTAACTGTTTGGTCTGAGTATGGTTTGTAACTTGTATTTGGTTCTGACAAATACTATGGCATTGGTGTGTCACAGTTTTATGTTAAAGGACAAGTATTTTGGTTCTTTATGGTATTTGGATTCTGGATGCGACCACTTAGTACTTGCTGGCATTATGGTCTAGTTATTTTTGCTAATAAACTCTATGTGTCTAGAACTAATTGCCTTGAAAAAAGAAGCTAATACCGACTGCTTCCATTGTTTTTTCCTAGTTCGAGTAGCATAACATTGGTTTATTTTTTGCAGATATTCGGCTCTGGGATATAGCAACCAGGTAATTCAAGCCTGTTTTCTCTATTTTTGTCATTAGTTTGAAAACAGATGAGTGGATAGTAGATGCTAAGTGCTTCTCAAATCTTGACAGTGAACCTGAGCCATCTTGTTTATTTTAAGCATCGTGAATTTTTGGTTATTTTTTCATGTCGTAGCGCACTCATATTGAATACATTTGTAGATGTTTACGAGCGGTAGTTGCTGAATTTTTATTTGGTTGACAGCCCGGATCCCGGCTATTTTATTACTTATCAGTTGTTGAAGACCACCTTATCTGAAAGTTTTGGTTGAACTGTATAAGTGTATGGTGTCAGTAGTTGCTGAATTGGTTTACCTTGTTGTTCCTAATTTATATTTCACACTTAATTTTGGTACTGATAAAATTCTGTATGAAATAGAACGACCGTGTGTCATTTTGCTGGTCATGAAGGTCCTGTGAATGGCCTTACGGTTTCAACAGATGGGCGTATTCTCATTTCATGTGGCCAAGATAGTATGTAAGTTATCTAACTGCAAGTGTTCTTCCAGCTGGCTGTAAATCACCTTTTACTAGTTATATTTATCTCTTGCAAGAGTATTGCTAATAATGAAAATTATTAAAATAGCTACATGTTGTTTAACAACACAATTCCAGGGTCAAGTTATGGAGAGTACAAGATCCTACTCAGATTGAATTAGATGAGGTGTTTGAGAATCCCGCGAAGGTGAACTTCTAGGTCCTCTGATACCCTAAATATTTTAGTGTTTTTTGCTATTCATGAGCTCATGTTTACTGGTCATGTAATTACAGCCAATGGAAACTTATGTCTGGAATCATGCTTTTAAGTAAGCATTCTTGTGCTTTAAACTTTACTCATTTCAAATCATTTAACATTTATATCTTAAATGTATCCCAACGCCAAATTCTCATTTGCTAATTGCTCCTTTAATTGTTATTTCACAGAGCTGTCGATCACCAATATGATGGAAATCTTTTCGCAACAGCTAGTGCCCAAGTTGATATATGGGATCAAAACAGGTATTCATCTCATCTTTTTAGAGGACAAATCACCAACCCTTCTCTTGTTTTTGAGTGCATCGAGTCTCCAGGGGAACTTATGAAATTACCAATATGACCCTCAAATCCATAGATTTATATGGTTTCGTACACCTTGCTGACTGATGCTTGTAGCCTTACAGTAGCATGAGCGCAAGAGTCTTTGTGGAATCTGCTAGATTTATATTTTTCTAACGGTGATTTGCACACAGATCTCAGCCAATTAACAGCTTCGGGTGGGGGAATGATACAGTTCGTTCTGTGCGCTTTGACCCCGGTGATCCAAATGTTCTGGCATCATCCGGAAGGTGTGCAATTAAGTTTATTTTCAGATCCAGAAGCATTAAATTATAGTTGTTATTGTCTTGAGAAAAAGTTATAGGTACTCTTTTTGGGTTAACACTTGTCACATAACAGAGCATCCTGCTATTTAATTAATTTGTTGTCTTTTTTGTTTACTTAGAGTAGTTGTTGAGTGTTAAAGAACCTTCAATTTGCTATGACATTGTATTTTGCTTTGTTAGTTATACCGTCATATATTTTCTTCTCATGGTACATTTTTTCTGTTTTTTGCAGTGATCGCAGCATAGCATTATATGATCTGCGTATGTCGTCCCCTGCTAGGAAAATTATAATGCAGGTAACTCTGTCATAACTCATAAGCCATCCTCATTTGGCAAGTCTTGTAAAATTTATGCATGATCAGACTTTAGACTCTAAGTTAACGGTTAATTCGTTTGGTATGTCTGACTGTTTAGCATAGGCAATAGCCATTACATTTTTGACTTTTTTACTCCTAATGGCAGACATGGACAAACTCCATTGCTTGGAACCCAATGGAACCAATGAATTTCACCGCTGTAAGTGCATCAATTTGAGAAAATATCTTTTTGTAATCTGTTGGCTGGGTTATGTTCATCATACACATGGATTCCATTTAGTGATATTAATTTCATCAATGGCAATTGGCAGGCACAAGTATTTTTACACCCTATTGATATAAATTTCCCAACCTTAAAAATTGACTGCAACTTTTTTCCATCTATTTGACAATATTGCCATGCTTCTATTCCCTTATTTCCTCCCCTGTCCACTAAGAAAAATGTAAAACGTGTACATATGCAGGCAAATGAAGATGGAAATTGTTACAGCTATGATGCTCGTAAGCTAGAAGAAGCGAAGTGTGTGCACAGAGATCACACGTCTGCTGTGTAAGTTTTTCTATTATTGTTACTTTTCTTTTTGTTTCTTTCAAAATCTGACAATTGTATTCCCTTAACAGGATGGATATTGATTTCTCTCCAACCGGACGTGAGTTTGTTACAGGGTCATATGATAGATCAGTAAGTTGTTATCTGGCTTATTGTAGGATTTAAACCTTGTATGTCTTGGTAGCTTGGTGGTGATTTCCTGTTTATTAAATATGCTTAACAGCTTAGAATCTTCCCATATAATGGTGGTCACAGTCGTGAAGTTTATCATACCAAGAGAATGCAAAGGTATTCTTATGATGTTCCCTTCATTGCTGCTACACGCTATGTTGCAGACGTAACCATTGGTTTAGTGATACTCACCAGGTAGTCTGTTTCTTTTACCAGGATCCATTGTGTTAAGTTTAGTTGTGATGGATCGTATATAATTACTGGAAGTGATGATTTCAACCTCCGGTTATGGAAAGCTAAGGCTTCTGAACAACTAGGAGTGGTAAATTTCTTATCTACTAAGTGGTTATATGTCATTTTAATAGTGAATTAACTTTTGGCATACCAATATCCAGACTGATGACTTTACATTTTGCAGCTTCTTCCTAGGGAGAAAAAGAAACAAGATTATCTTGAAGCTGTGAAGAATCGCTATAGGCACCTTCCTGAAGTAAAACGTATAATCAGGTGAGGCAAAACTGTTTAGCTTCTTATGGTTTTTCTTTTATTGTTGGAGTACACTAACAAACTTTATTTTTTTCTCTATAATCACTTCAGACACAGGCACTTGCCAAAACCAATATACAAGGCAGGCGCGCTTAGACGAACAATGGAAGCAGCTAGCAAGAGAAAGGAAGAAAGGAGGAAAGCCCATAGCGCCCCTGGGAGTATTACTACTACATCTCTACGAAGAAGAAAAATCATCAAGGAAATCGAGTAAAGTTTATTTTGTACTAAAGCAAAATGTCTTTAAATCACTTAAAGCGGAAGCTGACACTGAACTCTTTGTTGTACTGAAGCAAAATGTCTTCGATCACTTAAAATCAGGAGACACCTACATTATTATATTCAACTTTCTCGAGTCCTAGTAGTTTAGTTATCACCTAGTGTGCTGGCTACATGTGCATCTTATTTGATCTGAAGCGAGTTAGGCCTAATATAACACTTTCTACCTTATCCTTACTGAAATATATTTTAAAATATATTAATACATTTAATCCAATATCTTTTTATAACCAAATATTTTGGTAACTATATATTTTGTTAATCGTATATTTAGATAATTCTATTTCCCTCCGTTTGGGTGTGGAAAAAAGTAGAGGAAAGAAAATTTAAGGAAAAATTTGAAGGAAAGTAATTTTTCATAAGAAAATTGAGAGACAAAGTTTATATTATTTCCTTTGTTATTTTTTCATTTTCATAATTCAACCAAACACACTCAAAAAAAAATTCTTTCAATTTTTCATCAAATTTTCTTTTCATTTTTTCATACAACCAAACGGAGTCTTAATGTTTGAGTTTATGATGATTCATAAAATTACTTTGTTTGCTTCATGAATACGACACATTAAAACATGAAAAATAGAGATAAAATGTGACATTTTACAATGATTTTTACAATGTGACTGTTTTTTTGAATCTAATTCTACTTTTTAAATTATATGATATATGTTCAAAATATTGTGAAATATGTTCATGAATGGGGACAGGAATACGAAACTCTTTCATACAGCAGTTAAAGTTCGTCAAAAACAGAATCAAATGTTTTTTAAACGGCCGGATGAATCCATTACCGATGACAGAGATGAGATTGGAGGAGAAGCAGTCAAATTTTATGAAGACTTGTTCAATGGCTACCTACCCACTCCTAATATCGATAAATTTGCGATCATGGTCAAGGTTGTCACACATGATGGGAATGAACAATTATGCAAAGTACCTGATGAGGATGAGTTTACCAAGCTATTCGTAATATGAACAGCGATAGCGCTCCAGGACCGGACGGTTTTACTGGTCACTTTTACTTACTATGTTGGGATATTATAAAGTCCGACCTTACAAAGGCAGTGATTGGTTTCTTTCAGGGTCACCAACTACCGACATCCTTCACCGCAGCTTATCTGACTCTCTTACCCAAAGTTTCGAAATGCCAATGCGATATCTCAGCTAAGACCGATTAGTCTATATAACTTCTGTCACAAGATTGTGTCTAAAATTCTCTCGACAAGACTTGCAGACTGGCTTCCTAAAATTATTAGTGAAGAACAGGCAGGCTTCGTCCCAGGGCGTAGCATCCACTGCAACATTGCTCTCGCGCATGATATTACACATGATCTAAATGAAAGAAATAAAGAAGGGAACATTATCATCAAATTGGATATGGCTTAAAGCCTACGATAGATTATCGTGGAGCTTTTTAATGGCAGCTATGCGAAGTATGGGATTTTCTGAACAATGGTGTGACCTTGTTTTTCGAAATATAAGCGGTTGTTATTATTCAATCAAATGGGATGGTAAGATTTTTGGTTTTTTTCGATCATCTAGAGGAGTTCGACAAGGTGATCCTCTGTCCCCAAGCTTGTTTGTTCTAGCTATGGAATGGTTTAGCAAAAGCCTTAATAAAGCTGTTGAGGAAGGAAGAATTTCAAGGTTTAGACCAAGAGGAGGGGTGCATTGTGTCTCGCATCTCATGTTTGCTGATGATTTATTGCTTTTCACCAGTGGCTCTATGAAGTCCATCAAGAATCTCATGGAATTAATCAGTGACTTTGAGCTCCTCTCTGGACAAAAATTAAATCCAACTAAAAGTGTCATTTTGTTCCCAAAATGGTATGCTGAGCTGCGGAAGGAAGATATTTTGCAAGTCACTAGATTTTCAGTAGGCAGCTTTCCTCAAACGTATCTAGGTGCTCCGCTTTTTCGTGGCCACATTAAGAATGAGTACTTCCATGACCTTGAAGTCAGATTGCAAGAGAGAATGTCAAGTTGGTCTCGTCATTTTTTGTCTATGGGTGGCCGAGTTACCTTGGTTAATTCTGTACTCAACTCTATGAGTATACACTCCATGATGGTCTTACCCATCCCCGATCAGGTGCTCGATCGACTAATTTCATTAATGTCAAATTTTATTTGGGACTCAGGAAGTCAACGTAGAAGACACTGGAGAGGATGGACAACTTTGTGTAAGCCTAAGGAGAGTGGTGGTTTGGCATTAGAGATCCTAAAAATATAATGACAGCTCTTCATGGCAAACTAGCTTGGCAATATATTCATCAAGAGTCAATTTGGGCAAAATATGCTCGAGTTCGATTCAAATTTGGACAACGTGGATCAGGTTTGTGGAATAACTTTCATCACTTGATCATTGCACTTCAGTCAAGTTGTGAATGGCGGCTGGGTAGAGGTGATACCTTAGCTTGGGAGTATTGTGAAAAACTTGGCCTTCAGATCCCAAACAGACTTAGAGCTGAGACTATGAGGGATATTATCACTAATCATACGAAGTGCATGGAATTAAAGAGTCAGTGGAGTGGTTGAAGCAACGCCTCGAGAATGTAATCTGGACCGGCTTGTTTGGATCGGTTCGAGAGAAGGTATATTTTCAGTTCATATTTTCTGGGAGAGCTTCCAAACAAGATTTCCAAAATTAGAATGGGGACCCCTTATTTGGACTAACTGGCTGCCTCCAAAGATTTCTTGCTTTCTTTGGAAATTGTTTGTCAACGCCCTGCCTACCGAAGATAATATAAGAAAAGCTGGGATCCTATTGACTTCGAGATGTGTTGTTGTGAGTCTCCAAAAATGGAGACTGCCAAACACCTTTTTTTTCGAGAGCGACTGGAGTAAGGACCTTTGGGAGCATTGGAGTGGTATTTTCAATAAGCCTATAGTAAGAGGTCTTAATGGCTTGACGAGTACATGGCTAAAAATACGTGACAGTGATTTCTTTGATCAACTGGCAATGGGAACTGTTTGTTGCAGTCTCTGGGAGTTGTGGTGCGCGCGAAATGACATGGTTTTTGAAGGAAACATCGAGACTGGAGGATTGGTAGCAAGCAGTGGCCAGCGCATATAGCTTGCATGGCAACTGGAAGATATGAGACATCCATGCACCATGATCTCACTTTAAAGATTTTGGGTGTTAACATTACACCAAGGCAGCAACGCAGTTGTGGATGCAATGGCGACCAGGGGTGGGTGACCTCACCCTCAACATCGCTTTTTTGGAGATGGATCAAAGTTTAAAAATGGGTGGACTTCTCCGAGATCATCAGGGAGCTTTTAAAGGTGGTTTTGTCACTTCATCATGTTCGGTCGATAGTTTTGATAATATTCAGTTATGCATTAAAAAAGGTGTTTGCCTTAGTTTCGGGTATTAATCAAACTATTGGAGAAGTGCAAGGAGCCCATCCGAGCTTTGACTTGTTTGGACATCGTTTGGAACAAAACAACAATTTCAGGCCACTAAAAATTAAGAGAGTATGTCGATGTAGAAATCGAGCAGCTATGGCATATGTTTGCACCATGGAGGAAGGTAATCACATTTTTGAAGATATTTCTCGAGCTGTCCACGTCGCCATTACAGAGGATCAACAAGTCCTGCCTATCATGTGCAAATGTAATCATGGGTTTCAAATTGGTTAAAGGTGATGGCTTGCGCTCAAGGGATGACAAGCCAGTTTCAATCATGGTTAAAGTGGTTCTTATAACTGTTTCGCTTTGGTCGTTGATTGTAATCATATTGTTTGTACTCGTGTTGTTTTAAGGCTCTTTCGAGTCTGTATACTTGGTTATGGTGATAGGCGGCCTAATCGACGTTATTAAGACTAAATTAAAACTTTAGTCTGGCGTTGAGGGTTGTCTATTAGCAAAATTTGTAATGGCCACAGACCAGGCTTTTTGGTCTTAATTAATAATACATCAGCTGGCACCGTCCAGTTTTTTTTTCAAAAAAAAAAAAAAAAAAAAAGTATGTTCATGAACCCTAACTGAATAAAAAATGAACCACTGAACATTACATAAGAAAATTACACACATAATATGAATTTGTGATGTATATTTAAACTTAGAATTTATATTTAAGTTGAAACATGTATCATTTCATTCAAAATTTCAAACATAGCTTCAATATCAGAACGAAACACAAATGTTCAACATGCATATCTTATATAAACACATTCATGCAATGATCACACACAAATTGTATCTAACTTTGACTCCTAGTGTGAATGAAAAGCAATTTATTTACAAGAGTTACCTGCGCATATTTGGGTGAGTATAAAAAGGGTGGGTCTGGTTCCAATACGAACCACTTTTAAAATGAAAATATAAAACTACTATGAACAACTTAACCAAACATTCAATGGATGTGATTAACGATATAATTAATATGTACATCAAGACCACACATGTCAAAATATTATTTACATGTTGTTAAAAGTGCATTACAATATATTTTAAAGGTGCATTATATTATTATTTTAAGTGCATTACGGAATCAGATCACGTGCTGCGCTGCCAAAAACTGCGAGATAAAACGACGTCGTTTGGTCCTTAAAACGATGTCGTTTTGACAACGGGGTCATTTTGCAATTATAGGGTTTTAGATTAAACTACGTAGTTTTATTTAAAAACTATATAAAACTACGTCACTTTTGAACTTGCAGCACATAGCAGCACTGAAAGTGGCTGCACCGGATATGGATCCGTGCATTACAAAGTCGCATATACAATATTTTTAAGTTTTTTGACTTTTTTGAAATTTTCATTTTTATCACAATGTTTTAAACAAAATGATGAACTTTTGAAATACATAGTAATGCACTTTTTATATCTATAATTAAAATTTTAAAATAAGTTATACAAATCAAAATTATCATGCACTTTATGGGTTAAGTTCTAGAAGGATATTAAATATTTATAACACGGTGTACATAATCTCAACTGTTGATTTGATTAATCTGACGATTGAAATTAAAGTAGGCTTATATTAAAGTTTGCGGTTGGATTTGCGAAAAATACGGAACAGTTGGATTTGGAGGTGATGTCCTACAGTTTCAAAAATGATTGATTGTCCTCCTTGATCTTTATCCTGCACTTTATAATAATCCATTTATGAGTTAATATTCCTTTTAAATAACAAGTTTGCCCGTTTATTAATTATTTAACCTTTTCCCTAAAAAGGATATGCGCCGGAAGAACATCTAAAAAGGATATGCACCGGAAGAACATCTAAATAGGATATGCACCGGATGAAGTTCGGGAGTCTCAAAAATGACACCATTTCTTACTGAACATCCAAATTCCAAAGTGACAAAAGAAATCCATCGGATTAGACAATCGTGATTTTTAGTTAAACAAACATATTAGCCACTTAATTATTATATCAATAGTAAGGTTATGGAAAACTAGTATTTGTTTGAAACAAATTGATTACATAGACACAAACTGGTTACATTCTTTTGTTCAATAACCTTGGCGAAACCCTCAACTTCCCACTACTTTCATCTTCCGATACAACCCTCCTCATGCTCGCCAGACTCTCAGCAGCCTTCTTCATCTTACTCACAAACGACCCACCAACACTCTGCCTCTCTACCCCAACTCCACCAGATCTCGGACTCCTCCTAGTCGCAACTGAATCAAACTCATTAATAAGCTTCCTCGCCGGCTTCCTCTTCTTCTCCACAACCCTCTCCTCCTCCACTTCCTCCTCCTCAATTATAGCCATGAACCTCCTCTTCCTGTTCCCAGCTACCGGCGCAGGAGGCGGTGAATCACACCGATTTGTCTCATCATCAACCAAATCAGTTTTCTTAATAAACGTTTCCGGCAAAGGGCTGTCGCGGATGCGCTTTTCATTCTGGGCTCGTAGCTTACTGATGTTCCCTTCGATACGGCCCTGGAGACGGAGACGTTTGGTGCATAATCCGCCCATAGTCCAATGAGCCTCGTTAGCCCATGACATCAATGGATCTACTACGGATACAGGAGGGTCAACTCGCTCGTGGTTGAACTTGATGTCGGTGTAGATCCTCGGACGCGGTAAGCTGCTTCCGTAGAACTTAACTGGACCGAGCGCCGCCACCATTTTTGTAGACTCAGTTGTTTGTTGTGGTGTTTTGAGATTTTGACCGAATGATGATTTGGTTGTTTATATTGAGAGTGAATCAACGAATAGCGGGAGAAGTTGGCGGGCGCGGGAAGTCATTTGGCGCCATTTGACCATAAACCAAAACGATCTAAGATGGGCCGCTGCTGCTTATTGGGCTTTTCATCCTATAGTCAAACGACATCATTTTGTGGCAACCCGACTCGGCCTCTAACATGTTCAAGAACCAATTTGATCGGGCAATCTTCTGAGTAATCTCGACCCTTCACCTTTTCATTTATCTTGATTTTATGACTAAATATTCAACTAGTCAAGCTACATGTTTCGTCGACAAATTTGAACATTAATCTTAATCTATGCCCTTTTATACTCTTTTCCCTTAATAAAATAATGCAGATATCGTACAAGACATCTAATTGTTGCAAAGATCAAAATGATATCGTTTGGATAAAATTTATAATCCTATTTACTTTTTCTCTAAAGCATTTACCAAATGCCGTAGTTTAGTTCATATTAGATTACTACTCTACACTAAATTCATACAAATTACTATTGATGCACTGAATTCAATCAAAGCTAGTAATAGAGGTTTTTGTATTTTTTTGATTGAAAGGCCCAAAGACCAAAGGTACATACTGATGACTTAAAAGACTAACTGAAGTTAGTCTGACTCAGTCTAGTCTAGATAAGTAGGAAATTGAAAGTAATGACTAAACCGAGTACTTTGCCTCGATACCTATAAAGAATGTGAAACAAACAACAAACTAAATTATGACTGTGATAACTTTCCGCCAAGAATGCAGGTGATAATAAAGATACTGACGTTGAATTTTTAAAAAGATATCCTCAGAAAGGAAACCAATCACGGACTATAGGAGGCTGACACGTGCCAAAGTAAAATTGAACCGAGAGGCAATTGAAGCAACTGAAGCAATTAACTCACGTCCCGGGTCAAACAAATTGAAGCAATTAAGTCACTGGAAGCCCAACCGGGAGGCCTTAAGCCCAAACTGGGAGACACGTGTGAGTAAGAGGCATAACAACAGATTGATCATGATGACTGGTCAACTCAGCACCTCAACTCACCCAATACGGAGAAGAGCAGCGATGGTCGCTGCACCCACAAGAACGTCGAAACGACCAACAAACGGAGACCGGCCACAGAACCCAGACCGGACAAAAGGACCACCGAATGAAGCACAGAAGGTGAGAAGGTGGTGGTGAAAGATATCAGTCGGCGAACTGGCCACCCTCACGACCTCTGCGGACAGCCACCATGAAGTCACAACCCACAGCCGCCGTCAGAACACCTGAATCCCGTCACCAAACCACGCAGGCCACCTCGCAGCATCCACCTAACCAACGGAGAAGGTCGGTGGACGGAGAAAGCGTCGGGAGAGGTTAGAGAGAGAGTTTAGACGAAACACTGATTAAAATGTTAATGTAAATGATAATAGAGGTTTTTGTATTGTACACAGAGGATTTTGTATGCTATTTTAGATAAAATCTTACTCATTTGATTATTAGTAATCAACACACAAGACTATGTCTTAACATCTCCTAAATATTTACATAATAAGAGTAAGATTTTAGGAGGATAATAAAATATTTTTATTAATTTAACAATTGATATTTTAACTGTTATTATTAACTAGTACTTTATGCACACCAATTGGTGTGTATATAAAAATATGAAATAAATTTAGATAAATATAAATTGAAAATGTATATTATTAACAAATTTAATATGATATTAAATAATAATTATTCATTTTGGTTTTAAAAATTGAAAATATAAATTGTGAGGGCATTTTCGAAATAGATTTGTGGCTTCACTTATAACTGCTAACAGGCACCATTACGTTTTAAATATAGTAAAATAAGATTATCCATGTATTTTTCAATTAAAATCAGCACTGCTATGATTTCTTATGTCCGTTTGGATCCAAATTATTGTATTATACTAACAAGTGAGTAACCTACCCTAACGGAATCGAGTGGGCTTTCACAACAAGTCAACAACTACTCGCTTCAAAATCCCTCCTTTTTCCTTTCCTTTTCGGTCATAGAATTCGACGATGATGAAGAAAGCATCGATTCATACCACCGCGGCCGCAACTGCTGCTGCCTTCGCCACGCTCTCCGCTTACACTTCCAAGATCGAATTTTTTCACCAGGCAACATAAACACCCCTTCCCACTTTACTCCACTTCGTTTTCGATTCAATTGTTGATTCCTATTATAATCTAACAAATTAGGGTTTTGTTTTCTATGCAGCATGAGGCGGCGCCGTTGTTGCAGATGGAGGACGAGCCGCGAGCTACTAAATTCGATCCGAGATTTGATGGATTGAGGTTCATTGAGACACTTGTAACTGCTCACAGATGATTACTTCTCTTGCGTAGGTTTGGTTGAAATTTTAAGCCATCACATTTCATTCTTCCCCAATTTTGATCCCCAAACAATATTTTTCTTTCGTTTTCAATTCACAATTTTGGCCACGAGTTTTGTTTTGGATCATTCATCATCAGTTGATTTGAGAATAGATTCGTTGTTTTCCCTTACATGCTGTCCAGTTTCGCGCGTTGACTATCTTATACGTTTTAGTTTAGTTTTTCATATTTTCTGGTTGTGGCACGCCAGAGCCTGAGACCAGACAGTAACTGAAATATGCCCGAAAAGATAGTTTTCTGACGTTTTTGTTAAAAGAGAATCATGTTACCTGCGATATCTTGTTATTAGTGATTATTATCAGTAAAACGTTGATTTTACTTATCGTTCATCAGTGTGTTAGAAATTAAAATGTAACAAGTAGATGGTTAAGATAGTTGAGAACTTGGCAACCAGGGCAGCACTTGGGTGATGGATTGCAACCGACAAAAGGCCGCTATTCTTCTGAATTTGTGTAGTTGTATCGTCTGGACAAGCTAGACCATGTTTACCTTCACTGCAAGTATTGGCAAACAAGCCTGGAGGGTAGTTTCCGATAAGGGTTATGTAGCTGAACATTGTGGTGGCACAGTTAGTTTTCTCGTCGTTAATCAGGTCTGCAAATGGGCAGGCAAATGTCTTGAATGCACCACAACATGCTTCTTTACTATAATATGGTCCCTTGCATTTACTGGTGATAATTGTGTAGTTCTTGTTCTCAAAATCTTCGCTGCAGTCTACAAAATTACAGCAATAGAGTTAAGAATATGTCATGGAAACTCGTCATGATCAGGATGCAATTGTCTGTTTTGGTACAAGAAATGATACCAACATCTGTACCTCTTTTGTTCTGGAGAAGAGAACGGCCAGTTGATCCATCGACATGCTCGAATCCATAGCCTTGAAAAGAAAATATTTGTCATATAATATTAAACCTTACAAGATGTGAGGAAGAAGTTTCTGATTACCAGAAATGAATGCTGAAGGAGTTACCAACCAAACAAAAAGCAGAAGCATAGAAATGGAAGGCATTCTTGAGTAGCAGACATATCCAGGTTCTTTATTCAAGGTATATATATTATCAGTTACATTTAGACAAGTCTGTTTTTATTCAAGACAGGCTTTTCTTTTTTAATTTAATTTTTCGCTCGAAACTATTAAGGAAAATATTTAATTACTGATTACCTTTTTCATATTACTAGTAAAGTACGCGTTGATCCATAACTTTATCAAAAATAATCTTCAAATTTTCAGATAATCTCAAAAATATTTCCATCTTAACTCGAACAAAGGGCTACTTAATTAAACCATTCTCAGCCGCACCGAAAAATTACAAACCTCTGGCACTCGAACAAGAAAGAAATTGGATGGAAAATTTTTTAATAATAATTTAAAGCAATGTAATTAAATCTGTCCCGACCCGGCGGGTTGATTCGGAATCAGGGGACTTAATGGGGTGGTTTCCTTGTTGAACCGAAATTGCATGTGACCCGGGTCGAACCAATCATCCCAGTTGGGTTTTACTCGACCCGATGATCCGAAAGACCCAATGAAACATATGAGTATGCAAATAATGGCGCTTATACAAATGATTTCTTTGACAATCTAACTTTTGTGTAGATGTAAATGATTCATATGAAGTGAACTATGTTAATGTTAAATTCTTGTTGGAAATGATTTTACTCTAGGTATAGTATTTTTTATTATTTTTTATTAAATTGTGTGTGCATTATGCATTTATTTATTTATTTACGAAATATCAAAATATTTTACAAATATAAATAATAAAAATCGGACATTGACCCACGGGTTGACCCATTAATCCACTTACTTTACCGGGTCGACTTTTACAACAGTGATTTAAAGAAAATTATTTGGGTGATTGTATAAGAAAAATGAAAAACATAGGGTTTGTTTGGGCATCTACAGCGGGAATGAAAGTAGGATGTCCTACTTGGGATTCTAGGACGTACGGCCAATGCTTGTCTATTATTTTTACGAATATATTATTTTTCACATGATCTTGACTTCTCATCTAAATATCTGAAACCGTTTATAAATCATCATATATTTCAAAATATTATTACAATACGCTCTAATCTATACTATATATAAAATTGGAAGGCCTCTGTTGACGGTTTTTTAAAGCCAATTTTCATACACCAAAAATACCTCTGTCGATATAGATAATTACTAAACATGTTTTCTATAATTTGTGTACAATATATAATAGTTATAATCCATCATTTAATATAATGTATCATAAAAATATGCACGTTTTAATGACAATTATAAAAATATTTTAACCGGGTAGTGGGTCAATGGGTCAAAGATTCAATTGGTTTGAACCTTGGTCGATGCATATTTTAATTATAAATATATTTTAATAAAAATTAAAATTACTTTAATTAAAATTAAGTATAAAATTTATAAATATGTATTATATATAATAGTTAATTACAGATGACCACTTATATAACATATCATATTTTACGAAACCACGTGTATATTGCAAAATTGCATTCAAACACCCATATAATTATCGCAGTTACCAAATAACCACCAATGATAACAGAGAGGTAACGAAAGCAATTATAGAGGTGGTGAAATGAAAACTCATTAATTATATTGATGGTGTATTATAATAATATTTTATTATATTAAAAAGTTAATATATTTAACGAAATTTTTGACGCAACAATGGTAGGTGGTTGTTTGGTAACGACAAACGTTATACAGGTAGTTGAATACAATATTACAATGTAAACGTGGTTGCGTGGAATATGTCATACTATACAGGTTGTTCTCTTTAATTAACCCTATATATATAAAAACGACAAGAATTTATATGTGAGTTGGTTAGTAGATTTGTTGACTAAAAATAGACTTTAGGTTTGAATCATTACAATGTTATTTTTTATATTTATAAATTATTAATTAATAAGGTCGATTTTTTTAAAACGGGCCAATTGGACCGATTCTTGACTGAATTTGACCGGTCCGAGTTCGCAACTTATCCGAACCGGTTTACTTATCAGTTCACGATCAAACCAACCTGGATCGATTTAAGTTTTAAAACACTTGTTTTTTATTACAAGTAATTTTTACAAGTATGTCGTTGTTATGAATTTCGAAACCACCTAACGATGACCTACTGCAACAACGGTATCATTCAAGCTCAAATATTTCTAATCTATACATGTCTAATCTATGCTCTCCAATTAATCATCTTTATTAGCTCTCTTCACCAATTATCATTCTCCAAGTAAACACTCTCATTCACCAATCATGTAAGTTCTCCCTCTTAGGTCATGATCAATCAACAATCTCCATGTAAGAATCTGTATCTCTAATCAAATGTCACCAACAAAGCAAGCATCCACCAATGATAATTCGTCAATATAATGTGTGGTCTCTAGACTTGAACCTAGAACCTGAAGCATCTTCAATATAACCACTAGGACACCACCCTAGTGGTTAAAACACTTGTTTTAGTTACATGACATAAAGTGAAAGTTCATTGTGGTCTAATTCCTAGAAAATATTATACTTTTTAAAAACACTTACTTTTGTTTGATTGAATGAATATGTCTTCTCTACAAAATCAGTTTTCTAAATGAGATTTCCATAGGACAAGATAAACTACATTAACTGTAAACCTCGTATGAATTTACCGGAACACATCTAAATTGCATATGAGGTGGTGTTATGTACATTTCCTGTGTCTATAACTTTACACATACTGCCTCTTACATCAAAATGACACTTTTCAAATATACGAAATCAATACAAAATTTACACTAAAATGCTAGCCTACATTGCTCGAACAGAAGAAAAAAATGATTTATAACAATATCCCAATGACTACGTCCCCAAAATGCCATGACTTCTAACTATGTAACTCGCGTAAAACTGAATATAAGTTCCTAGTTTGGAAAGATTTAACTATTTAATGGAATACCCAACTTGCTGCAGCAAATAGTTTCAGAATACCCAACCTGTCCTCTAGCACGCATTTGACCTGCCTGAAAAGTCTTTTCATGTAGCTTCATGAGGTTGCACTTCTTTACACCTCTGAAGTCAGTCCCACAATGTCCAAAAGGTTTTTTCAGTTTTCGGTTTGCAGATCATCTTCCTCTTCGAGAATGACATATTTAGCCGCCGAAAAATCTTCTTGAGACTCGTTTCCTTTATGAAGCTTGTTGTATCTGTGGACGAATTCAAGACATTAATAAGACATCATCACAAGTCACAAGATAAGCAGATTTTTAAGATACAATTTTCAGGATATAATTTTTACTGCACTTACTTGTACCAGTTGAATAAACTAACACCGATCATAATTATGAACAACCCAAGTCCCTTTAACCAGGTGAATTTGTCGTGCAAATAGATCACTGCAATCTAATTCAAAAAAGCAAGTTTTTCGGTGAATATTTATCGCTCAAATGAGTAGGAACTGTAGGATAGTCAACCAAACTTACCAGTATGGTCACTGCCTCTTTTACAACTCCAGCAATCGTCACTGTTACTGCACTAGTTATTGACACTAGTATAAATTCTGTTAGTACCTGCAGGAATAAGTCTCGTCATAGGCAGCAAAGAATTCACTGATTATCGTTTGACCTTGTTTTATCTTGACAATTAAGTGGACCTTACCATAAGAAAAGCCAAGGTCCCGCCAAAGGCCATTAGCATGCAACTGAGGGCAGTGTGCTGTGAACTGTTGAAGTAATTGTTTGATCTAAGCTCATCCCATGGATCCAATATCAGAGAAAAAATAGCAGTGACTGTAGCCATTATTGGTGTCACATAACTCATGAAGGTAAGCGGATTTTTCAGACCTATGCAAAGCAGAAATAAAAAAATATCAGATTGAAACAAGTGTGAGAAAACTATCCAATCGAGTAATAATTCATACCATAGGATTCTTTCTTTGAGAGGTCCAGGTGGAAACAAAAAGCGTGAAAGATGGTTAAAACAAAGCCAAAGTAAATGCAAACAGAAATAAAATCAGAAGCCGATCAAATGACATACTTGAAGAAGAATCTGAGTCATGGTCCACCGAAACCCAGACATAACAGCAGCCAACATAACTATAATAAAGCCTGAAAGCTCAAAGTCCGTTTCCTTGGAAACTGAAACACATTGGAATTATTTAAAGATAAGTTCCTGTGCTTGCCTGATTTGAAGATTTTTGCAAGGTGAGCCGAAAAGAATAAGAGTCATTACCAGTTAACAAAACTCCAGTGGAGATGACTAAGATAATGCCGAGTAGTTTAAGGCTGGGTGTCTCCAACCTTCCAAAAACCAATAGGAAAAAAGCTAAATTCCAAGCTGCAGCATTGTACTTACGAATTGAATCGATAACAGTTAGATCATAAGATAACCAACCCTAGAGTTGACAACAAGTTTATTGTGTAAGAATTTAAGATATGCCCAATTGCATGCAAGCATTCGAATTGAAAAGACACTCACCTGAACGAGAAAGCAAAAAGAAGGAGAAATATAGGTGCTGCAGATTTACACTGAACAAATAACATACGAAATCACTTAGGAAAATATTTCAAAAGAGTGCAAAAGAAGCTTTAGATGGGTAATGGCTACCGCACCATGGTTGCAAATGTAACAGATATGAAAACAAGGGATGCATTGCTTAAATTAACATCCAGAGCCGTTCCAAGAGCTGTTGGCACAACTGTCAACAAGAGTAAAGAAATGTTAGAATCAAAACACTGAAGTGACTGGTAGCAAAAACATAACTCTGAAGATTGATGAACTGAAACATGAATCCATTAACTTGGCAAAAGAAATGGGTACATTACCCTTAACGAAATAGTCGCTCCATGACATTGCCACACAGGGTTGAAACATGTGAGGGCAGCACCATGTGACCGTGTTTGAAATTACTGCTTGCATTGCGAAGTGGACCGTATTCATCAATAATGGAGCTGGAAATTTGCCCATAGTATCCCCCAGTAGAGTTTTGTTATAACTGATCAATCAAATCAACAATCGTTTGAGTAACCCCTTCGATCAAAGTTATCGTAGTTTAATCAAATTTGATAGAGAGACTTACAGCGTCAAGAATGTGCTGAAGATGAACCAGATCAGAATGAAGAATAAAGTCTTCAGTATATTTGGACGAACGTGCGAGTTCTGGAATCCTTGCCTCTGTATGTTCATAATCCCCTACAATCTTTGAATCCTCGAATGCATTACTCGAAGAGTCTACTTCAACAGTTGGCTTTATTTCTATATCAAATGGAATGAATTTCTCATTCCCATTCCCTCCAACACGATGAGAAATGCCATCTATGTCATGTCCAACGTTCACTTGCATGATATATCTTGATCTTGTTCAACTTTCTCAAACAAACCTATCTTTTCATCTCATCAAGTTCCTGGCTTTGCGGCGCACCCATAATTCAATATCTACACAAGTTGAAAACATTTCCCAATTCGGAAGCATCTACAAACAACCCCGCCCCCTATCTGAACTTGAACCCTTCTTTAAACAAATCACTAATTCTAACCAAACTACTACAAACCCAAAAGAAGAAGACTCTTCATTAAGCCTGGCAACCTGAAACAGACCAGATTGTCCCAAATTTGAATCAACCCAAATGAAGAATTATATAGCCTTAACATACAACTCAAAATCTAGTCCAAACCAACAAAATCCTAAAAATGCATCAACTGTCCTCATTCCACCAGTTTTCATTACATGTACATAAAATCAAATCCAACAGGGCTATAAATCAAAGCAAATAAACTCATCTAGACAGATTTTATTCGATGACAAACAAACATATCTGATTTGGAAACATGAAAGCTTGAAGACAATGTGGCACCTGAGACGCGAACGGAAGTGGATGGTGATGAGATCCCCGGAAGTACTTTAAATTTTCAGGATCGTATTAATTACTTATTTAATTAGCGTAGAAAAGTTTCAGGAAGATATATATCTTTTTGTTAGAAAATGAGATAAGCTCTCAATCATTAACCACTAATAATCTAACGGATGAGATTGAAAATCAAAATAACTGTCAATTCCGACCGCACCGTGTCTTTTGTAAATCTAATCACTCAATTTAATCTCAACCGCCAGATTAATCAAATCAACGAAGATTAAGTCATTTGATCTCACAAAAACATATCGCTCTCTAAATCTTAACCCGGTGAGGTCAATATCATTTTCATGAAAACGTGTAAATATTAAATAAATATAAGGCCGTAACACAAAATATTGATTGTTTATTACTAACAATTTAATGGATGAGATTTAATTTTTAAATAAAATTGACAATCATAACCGTTAGGATTTTTTGCAAATCCAACCGCCGGTTTATTAAAAACCAACTTTAATCTCAACCATCGGATTATCAGAATCAACAATTAAGATTAAGTTCTTCCATATCATAAAAACTTAACATATCTCTTGAACTTAACTCTTCTTTTTGATTGATATTAACATTTATAATTATTTCGCTGATAAGTAAAGTTGAAGGACATCTAAGTATGTGTGAGACCGTAAGACATGATCTCGATCGTTGATTATTAATAATCCAACGGATGAGATTTAATCCTAAATAAAATCGTTAAACTTAAATGTTCACCTCAAACTTCACCTCCATAAAGTAAAGTCTAGCGGTGTAGCTCGTCAACTAACCACCTCACACTTATCTTTGTTCGTCCCGTACAAAAAAAATTCAAGAAATTTAATCATACAAATTATTAATATCATGTCAAGGATAAAACGTCAAATTTCACCAAGATATTCACTACAATCAATATATATTTCATGCTCAAATTCCATCTCAATACAACCAACTGGAGATTCAAATAATACGTGTTACCATTTGAGTTGGTTGTTATCTCTGAATTACTAGGAATTTTTTAGATTCCTAACCTTGTTCTCCGACTCAAGATAATAATATATTTTTCCGCGTTGAATTGCTTTCTCTAAAACGTAATAATCCTAAGTAAATTATTTTTCAATGACAATTTTATTTAAATGATTTCAAGAGAGAGTTACCTTCCCTCGGCATTTATAAGAAATGTAATAATTATTTTTCTTTTTCAACTTAGTGTGCCGACCTCCACAAATTCAACGCGTGGTAATAGTTTTTGTTGAGCTAATGAACGTCTGTCAAGTCTCTGTAAGACATTTTCTATCAACTCATATTCTGAAACATAGTTCTTACATAACAACTCATGCGAAAATAGAAATCCTCATAACACTCGATGTATGCTCATAAAAGAAACGTGTTGACGGAAAACTATTCTCCCACCCCACACTTGAATTGAACCGTATCCACGACAGAGTTCAACGTTAAGATGATAAACATGCAAGATTCGAAATAAAATAATTGTTTATGTGCCAGAAGTGATAAAAGATAGGTTCCCTTAGTGAAACCAAGACGATGAGGCATGTACTCTAGTGGAATCGCGTCGCCTGACCTCCATCTTGGTGGAGCTGGTATTGACTCAAATCCTCTATGTACTGCAACATATATAACCCTTGTCATGTTAAACATGTCATTAATCTGCTCATCTGAATGCTGGTGGTGGTTAGGTTGTGGTTGTTGCTAATGCAGCAGCGCATCTAGATCTGATATCACCATTTGATGGTCTCCTCTTTTTCTGCCTCTGCCCCTGCCTTTAATGAGGTTCTTTTTCGTGGACGAAGAAGATTTTGTGGTGGACAAAGCCACTCGTCAGTGTTGTAAATCCACTGAATCTCGTCAGCTGACATCACTCTAATATTCCTCCCTAACTAATTAAAATCTAACATAATCGGCCTAAGAATAAATTAAAATTCAGTGGTCAGTTGGTACCTTTATCGAGTGCAGTCTCCTCAGCAAATACATCACAATCCCCCACAGGTAATTGGGTCATTAACTTCGAGGGTTTTTAGATGTCTGCAAAAATAATGTGCCCAGTTGATGACATTCCTCTCTCTACGCATATGCAACACTCCTTACTCCACCATACTTTACCTTATCCATCAAATTCTTCTTGCGAAAAGTGTCGTCAAAAGATGAACTGCGTGTAGAATAAGCAGGTGACGAGCACGTCGTTGAATACCTCAAACTTAAATTTATATTTTTCCTACAAGCTAGCAAGTGGCAAGTAGGGTCGAACCCAAGAGAGAGCAATTTAAGTCTAGAGTAAAAATATTCTAATAAAATTCCTAAAGGGGTATTGAATAATTGTTTTAGTAGCAAGTAACAAAGAATGTAACATAACAAAACACCAATTCAAGGAGTTGCGTGCAACATAAAATAATTAGGGTAAATTCCAGAAAACCATCTCTATAATAGGGATAATTACAGAAAACTACCCCTATAATACGTATTTACAGAAAACCACCTCTATAAATAGCTCCGTTAGCATTTCACCACCTTCCGTTACGGATTCGGATCCGGTGCAGCGCTGCTATTTGCTGCGAGGGCTAAAACGACGTCGTTTTGACGTTTTTTACTATAACCCTATGTCGTTTTGAGTGAACCCTTTACCAAAACTACGTAGTTTTGGCTCGCAGCAAATAGCTTTAGCTGCACTGGATCTAATTCCCTTCCGTTACTATTCCGTTAGATAAATTATTAAAAAAACTAAACATATTATAATAAATTTATTTTAAAGAAATTAAATTAAATTAAATTTCAGTTATTAAATTAAATTTCAGTATATTTAATTGAAATTCAAAGTATTTAATTTAAGAATCATTTATGTATATTTAATAAGAAAAAATTTATAAAAAATTGAAGGGTTTATTTAAGAATCATTTACTCCGTAATATATTTCATGAAATATTTCACAACCGTCAAAAACCGCCTGAAAAAATTGAAGGGTTTATTTAAAAATCATTTAATATTATATACTCTATTGACTTTTAATTTTAATCCCTAAACCATAAAATTATATTTCATGAAATATATTACATTATTTCATGAATTAATGATATTAAATATTATTTCAGGATATAACAAAATTTAAAGTTCATGAACCATAATACACTATTTCATAAACCGAAATATTTATATTATATGATTTATGAAATAATACACTAATTTGATGAAACATAATATAATTTCATAAACCATATGATTTGAATATTTTGATTTAAGAAATAACAAATTAATTACATCATTTCATGAACTAATGATAAATATATTTTTAATATTAATAATTTCATAAGTATAATATTTGATTTTTTTTTCTAAGTATAATGTTATTATTTAAATTAAAAGTATAATATTTGAATTATTTCAATTTTTTATAAAAATTTTCTTATAAAATATACATAAATGATTTTTAATTAAATATTGTGAATTTTAATTAAATATACTGAAATTTAATTTATTTTAATTTATTTTAAAAAAATAAAATTATTTAAAATTATTATAATATGTTTAGTTTTTTTAATAAATTGTCTAACGGAATAGTAACGGAATAGTAACGAGGTGGGGAAATGCTAACGGAGCTATTTATAGAGGTGGTTTTCTGTAAATACGTATTATAGGGTGGTTTTTTGTAATTACCCCTATTATAGGGGTGGTTTTCTGGAATTTACCCAAATAATTATTATCATATAAAAATCATGTGAATTTATTTGTTGTTCCCGCTAGAGACATAACAAACATACATCCTCTAAGATGATATGTAAATAATCGATACATCCTAATCTTCAATTAAGTGCTAAGTTCTCAATAAGATTGATAATAGCTTGAATAAATAACAAAATAACTACAATGCTAGGCTTTACTAAAATGATATCAAACAAACATCATGCAAGACATGTTAATATAGTTCACCGTTAGTCTACTATAAATAAACATTCAAGCATGTATTAAGCATAAAAAATTGTAATAAAATTCACACAAAATAATCATGCAATAACAATCATCAATATATGATAACAAACAACTCCCCAAATCGGGTGAGTTTAGTTACACATAAGTTTCATCACAACAAAATACAAGAAAATAAAAGAGTTTGTAAGTAAGAAAATTGTCATAAATATTGATGTTGGGGATGTGACTTTCTTTATCTCTCTCCATTGTCACTACGACTTGAGAATGAGATGGTTTCTTCTCCAAAAATTCAGATTTCTTCAAGTTGCAAGAGAGCTTCAAAAATTGTTGAAAATGATGTAGAAATGATTTTTTGAGAATGAGAACAAGGGCCAAATGATGGCTGATTTTTGATGTCTTCCTCTCCTCTTTTTATATGCATTTTCATCATAAATTGCATAAAATTCCCCCCTCATTTCTTGTAGCACGAAATAATTTATTCTCATTTCAAGATTGAAGTTGAATGCAATTTGCTATTTTTGGACTACCGCAGAGGCTTAAGAATTAATTGCCGCGGAGGATAGATATTTATATGAAATTAAATACCCTCCGCGTCCCTAAATTCTTCACCCACCGTGGGAAACCAGAAATTGTGATTTTTTTGTCTTTTGCTTGCATCTTTTATTATACACCTCAAATGTCTTCAGTTATATCCAAATGTACCACATTAATTTTGTACATCTATAACATTAGTCACACACAAAACGTGAAATAAAATATGAAAAAATATATTTAAATTATGGAATTTTGCATTTTAATGGATCATATAAATATGCTCCATCAGAACGCTCCTCATTGTATCTAACTCTGCTATAACTCGGACGTGAACCAGTCAATCCTCCCCACAATGTACCAAATTCCAAGAATGAACATAATACTCAATGCCATTAATGCGGTTATCCAAAGATCACTTTGAGATGCCACATGGTACAAGTGTATTTTATGCCTCTATGTTAGTATTTAAATCCTTCGTCGTCTTCAGAACCCACATTATGAAAGGTTCTCAAGAACTCGTATGGATGTAACTTCTACTTCTTCATTCTCTCATATGAGAAACAAATCTCGCCATCTGCTCTTCGTGACACTCTCAGTGACTCTTCAATGTAACCCGCTCTCGAGCAAGAAATGCGCCAGAGACATTCTTGCATAATTCATTACCCTGTCAATTGTCCAATAGAGCATATATCTAATTTTTTAAATGATCCTTACGAGACAAATTTTGATAAATCACTTTATATTTAATCGCATAACATACATAATGCGATTAACATAGCGTAATCGCTACACATTAATCGCATCAGATTTCTTTTATGACCCACTAATTATGTTAGTCGAATAAGATATCTTATTTAACTATTTCTCAAGGCGACTTCTTCAAAATATTTCTCATAAGTTTTTTATGGCATAGTGTACATTGCCCAATTTCGAAGCATCAATTTTTTACAGTTGAAGCATACCCTTTATTCATATGATATAAGCACTTGAGGATTTCACTAGTCTTGGAGAGGAATACATTTACCTTAAAACCATGAAGCTTTGGTCGAGAAGAAGAGTGAGATGATAACCTCCGTAAATAATCTAGACTGTCAATTTCCTAAGACATTTAGTTAACATCAATGACAATGTGAGCAGCGCAAAAATCTCGAAGGTCGATTGTTATTTCTCCGACACTTAAAAAAGTATTTGTCTCTTCATCTTTCAACAAGTCTTATGTGTTTGATTTTAGCTCTACATCCTTGAGGAAGTTCATAAACATTCACATATTTAATTTATATTCGTAATGTCATATCTCTACTGATGTAAGATCGAGCAACTAAACCAATCGATCTACTAAACCCTAATTTCAGAATTTGGATAAACCCTAAAATCAAGATTTGTGAAATAAAGTACACAAACGATTATACCGTGGTTATATGACCTGTTAGGGCCTTTACTCCACGTTGAGCAATCACTGTGCTCGGAAATCCACTAAGACAGCTGAAGATCAGCTCCGATTACAGCCACCAATGATGAACACGACCGAGTTGAACAACCCTCAACTCTGTACAATTAAGCCAACAATTGAAAACCCTATCGCTCTGAACAAACTCGCCAGACGCTCCAGCAATCCTCTGCACTTCGAATTCTTGAAGAATCGCTCCACAAAATCGAATCACAAAGATGCCCTAGCTGCTCTGGCGTTTTCCCTTTTAAGCGATTTCCAGATTCAATCCTGGCCATTCATCCACTTTCAATTCCAGCCGTTCGATCTGAACCCGCGCCTACGCAAAACGACGCCGCTCAATTAAACTCCAAATCCTTTGTTGAACGCTGCGTCTAGCTTTGTTGCTTCCATCAAACGTCGTCGCTTCAATCAGCTTGGAATCTCAGATTTTGCAGCTTCATTCAACAATCCTCCACCTGAAGCTACAACTTGAACAGCTTCCTGCAAGTGTCTCAGAGAATTCCCATTTACAGTGATTAGCGCTCCAATCTGCACACTTCAACCAACTCCAAGCATATCCATACAATGCTTAAATTTAACAACAGACACCACCTTAGTACCCATGTCAGCAGGGTTGTCATGAGTCAACACTTTAACAATCTTAACTCTGCCTTCTGATAACATAGTTCTAATAAAATGATATCTGACATCAATGTGTTTAGTCCTATCATGGTACACAGGATTTTTACACAAATACAGAGCTGACTGACTATCAGTAAAAATCACACCAGATTCAGATGAAATTCTAGCCTCCTTAATCAGACCTTGTAACCAGATGCATTCTTTAACACTCTCACAAATTGCAACATACTCAGACTCAGTAGTTGACAAAGTAACTATTGATTGCAAACCTGCCTTCCAAGATACACAATTCCTTCCAAGAGTAAAGTAGAAAGCTGTAGTGGACTTCCTGGAATCCTTGTCTCCTGCAAAATCAGCATCTACAAAGCCAGCTAGATCAAATGTAGAGGTCTTTTTACCAAAACACAAGCCAACATCCAGAGTACCAGCTATATAGGAAATAACCCATTTAACAGCTAACCAATGTTCATACCCTGGACAGGACATAAACCTGCTAATTACTGACATAGCATACCCTAGATCAGGCCTTGTACTTATCATAGCATACATAATTGACCCCACTGCATTAGCATAAGGTAAACTCTCCATCCTCAACCTTTCACTATCTGTTTTGGGACTTTGATTCTTACTTAAATCAAAATGAGCTGCTAAAGGTAAACTGGTAACTTTACAACTACCCATCCCAAACTTACTCACTAATTTTTCAAGGTATGGCTTCTGGTGTAACCTCAAGGTATTCTTATTTCTGTCTCTATCTATTATCATTCCTAAAATTTTCTTTGCTGGTCCTAAATCTTTCATGTCAAATACCTTATTAAGCTTTTGCTTCACACTTGCTATTTTTTCACCAGATTTGCTGATCAACAACATGTCATCCACATACAACAAAATATACACAGGACATTTATCTGCAAACCTGAAATAGAAACAGGCATCATATTCACTTCTCACAAAGCCTATACTGCAAACAAAACCATCAAATTTCTTGTACCACTGTCTGGGACTTTGTTTAAGTCCATATAAAGACTTCTTAAGTAAACAAACATACTCAGGGTACTTTCCATCCACAAACCCAACTGACTGTCTCATATATAGATTGTTTCATCTAATCTCCATGTAAAAATGCAGTTTTACATCTAGTTGTTCTACTTCTAAATCATAATATGCAACAGCAGCCAACATTAATCTAATGGTTTTAAACTTAACAACAGGAGAGAAAATCTCAGTAAAGTCAATACCTTCCCTTTGAGTATAGCCCTTAGCCACTAACCTGGCTTTATACCTTGGAGGATCTTTGCTGGTTATTCCCTCCTTTAGTTTAAACAGCCACCTGCAGTCCACCAATTTCTGATGAGCAGGCTTCTGCACCAACACCCAGGTGTTATTTACCTTGAGAGAATTCATTTCCTCCTTCATAGCTTCCACCAGCAAGCTTTGTCCTTTGTGCTATAGCTTCAGCATAAGTCTCAGCTCCACTTGGCTTACTTCCCTGGAAGCTATCAAAGCAGTAAAAATTAGTTCAGCTTAAGAATTATATCTTCTGTTTGGAACTATTTGCCTCCTTTCTCTATCTCTGACCAGTTGATACTCTGCCAATTGGTCCTGAACAGCAGGTTCATGGAATTCCTCATGATCACTGAGATTATCAGCTCCAAAGTCCTCCACCTGATTTGGGATTTCTAAGTGATCTTCTTGACCGTTCTCTCTACCTTCCCCAATGTCATAATCAAACACTGTAGGTGGAGACTTAGAAGACTCATTTCCTGTTGAGTCAGTTTTTCTGCAAGGGAAGTTCTCTTCATCAAAGACTACATCTCTGCTTATAACTATTTTTACCCCTGGTGAGTCTCTATCCCACAGCCTATATCCTTTTGTACCAAAATCCTGATGATAGCCTATGAATACACATCTCACAGACCTGGGATCTAGTTTACCTTCTCTAGTATGTGCATAACCAGCACAACCAAAGACCTTTAGATGACTCAGGCTTGGTGCTTTCCCTGACCAAACTTCCATTGGACTCTTAAAGTCCAAAATTCTAGAAGGGACTCTATTGTGAATGTGAGCAGCAACATACAATGCATCTCCCCACAGGGATTTAGGCACCCCTGATGTAAACAGCAGGCTTCTAATTTTTTCCAGCAAGGTCCTATTCAACCTTTCAGCTACACCATTTTGCTGAGGAGTATGCTTTACTGTTTTGTGCCTCACTATACCAGCCTCCTTGCATAAATTTTCAAATTCTTGACTGCAAAATTCCATCCCATTGTCTGTTCTCAACACCTTTATTTTTAATCCTGTTTGATTCTCTATCAAAACCTTCCAATCTCTAAACTTTCCCAGTGCCTCATCCTTGGTCTTCAGTAAGAAAACCCATATGAATCTAGAACAGTCATCTATAATGCTCATAAAATACTTATTTCCACCTGGTGTCTCCACAGATGCTGGACCCCAAAGGTCAGAATGTAGGTAACCCAACCTTTCAGAAGATCTAAATTGGCTAACTGGAAATTTAGCTCTATGTTGCTTAGCCTGAACACAGGGTTCACAAAATGGGGTATGGTCAAGTTTGACCTTACCTAATTGACCTGACATGTCTAAGGCAGCTAACCCAGATTTCCCAATGTGCCCAAGCCTCAAATGCCACTTATAAGAATCAGTCAATGCTGGCATGTCATTCAGAACATTACCTTCCCCTTTGTAGCAATAATCACCTTCCAGTATATATAACCCACCAATTTTCTTACCTGTTAAAACTTCCTTTCTGCCTTTAAGAACCTTTAATATGCCACCTTCTGCAACATACTTGCAGCCTAGGTCATCCAAGACCCCTAAAGAAATCAAGTTCCTTCTCAGGCCAGGAACACATCTTACTTTGGTCAGAGTCACCAAACCACTGTTCTTAAGCCTCAAGGTCACTGATCCTGTTCCTATCACTTGACAAAACTGATCATTTCCCATAAATACCTTTTCATTACAAACAGGCTGAAAATCATCAAACCAAGATTTAGTAGGGCACATATGATAAGAACAACCTGAATCCATGACCCATTAGTCTGTTTCAGGTTTATCTGAAATACTCAAAACTTCAGGTGTGGTTCCTTGAAGTTCTTTCGTCATGGCAACATTGGATTCATTCCCTTGGGAATTCTTATCCCTGTTTTGCCATTTATAACAGTTTTTCTTCAAATGACCAGCTTTATTACAGTAGAAACATTTCCTAGTTTCACCAGCCCCTTTATTTTCCTTTTTCTTGTCTGTTTTAGGTTTAGACTCAGAATTATTAGACTTGTTCTGATTCTTGTTACCAGACACATTACCCTTACTCTTTACAAACAGATTAGATCCATTTCTTGCTTTAGCTTGCTTAAGTTCTACTTCTCTAGTTCTCAGAGCATTACAAAGCAAATCATAAGAGGGGACATTTCCAGTGTACTGGAAAGCATTTTTCACAACAGCATAGTTATCAGGTAGAGAGTTCAACAGGATCATCACAATAGACACATCATCTAACTGATGAGGAGTACCAACTAACATCAAGGACAATTTCAAGAACTCATCCAAGTTATCATCAACAGATTTAGAGCCATCCATTTTAAAAGAAAATAAGGCAGCCTTAATATAAGCAAGGTTAGAAGTCACCTGATTAGAGAATAGTTCATCCAGCCTAGTCCAGATTTGCAAGGCAGTTTTACAAGAACATATCTGTCTCAGGATAGCATCAGAAAGCCCCAAGATTATCAGATTCTTAGCTTCCTTTTCTATCTTGCTCTTCCTTTTCTTTTCTTCATCTGTCCATTGATTCTCAGGCTCCAAAGCCACATCAACCTCCTGGTGGGACAGTAAAGCTAGCATTCTGAGTTTTCCAAACCTGGAAATCGGATTTCCCGTCGAACTGGGCGATCTCAACCCTTCCTGGTGCCATTCCTGCAATTCAACACCAAAGAACCAAGAGCAGTACCAAGAAACACCAGAATTGCAACACCAAATCCACAAGAACGAGCAGAATAACCCGCTCTGATACCACTGATGTAAGATCGAGCAACTAAACCAATCGATCTACTAAACCCTAATTTCAGAATTTGGATAAACCCTAAAATCAAGATTTGTGAAATAAAGTACACAAACGATTATACCGTGGTTATATGACCTGTTAGGGCCTTTACTCCACGTTGAGCAATCACTGTGCTCGGAAATCCACTAAGACAGCTGAAGATCAGCTCCGATTACAGCCACCAATGATGAACACGACCGAGTTGAACAACCCTCAACTCTGTACAATTAAGCCAACAATTGAAAACCCTATCGCTCTGAACAAACTCGCCAGACGCTCCAGCAATCCTCTGCACTTCGAATTCTTGAAGAATCGCTCCACAAAATCGAATCACAAAGATGCCCTAGCTGCTCTGGCGTTTTCCCTTTTAAGCGATTTCCAGATTCAATCCTGGCCATTCATCCACTTTCAATTCCAGCCGTTCGATCTGAACCCGCGCCTACGCAAAACGACGCCGCTCAATTAAACTCCAAATCCTTTGTTGAACGCTGCGTCTAGCTTTGTTGCTTCCATCAAACGTCGTCGCTTCAATCAGCTTGGAATCTCAGATTTTGCAGCTTCATTCAACATCTACAGTTCAACTCATCTACTAATTTATTAATCGCGTGACACGTGATAACCACTAACCCTATTAATATTGATGACATTCAATGATATGGTCCTCTCTTGATCGTTTTCTGTGATGCTAATAAATTAATGCTACTTTAAATTAAATTTTACTATTGATTTTAGGATAAAGGGTGCAGGAAAAGCAATCGTGTACATCTCTATCACTAATTCATCTTAATCGTTGATTCTTAAACGGTTGATATTAATAACCGACATTCCTAAACGGTTGATATTAAAATTTTATTTATCTCTACCATCAGATCAATCAAAATCAACATACCCCCGTGTTACAAAATTTATACGCCTCTCTCAATCCTAACTCTTAGGATGACTATTTCATAAACAACCATTAATTCACCATTTAACTTTAAGCTGTTTCCAATTAAATAACTTTAGCCTGTTTAAATTTTATTGCAAGTTAGCTTATTGAATTTGCTACCCACCGAAAATTTTCTGGCTGCAACTTAGCTTAAGGGTTAAATTTTGCTTTTTGGCCGATGTTACTGAATTAATTTTGTAAAAGGGTCCCATGTGTATGGACACTGGTTAGTTTCTTGTACTGCTCATGAAAAATTGGAAGCCTGAGGTTACACTGTTTTGATATTGATGTCCTGTTTATATACACATCCACGAAACTATTTTGAAGCACAAACAAAATCAGGGGAATTTTCTGCATGGAACGACGTTGCCTTCACCGGCCTCGACAAATTCATTATCTGTTTCAGTTATGGTAAGTGGTAGCTGGTTTGTTGATCCCAAGTTGTTCACGTAATGCAGCGTTTGCCTTGTCTAGTTTCATGTTGATCAACTTGAGTACATTATTGGCCATGCTCACCATATCTGCCTTTGATATAGTTGTAGTTGATTTCCCCTTGTTATCAGCAATGATGGACTTTATCACTTGGTTCCTTTCAGCAACACTGGATTTAAACACTGGGCTGGAAAGACCTATAGTTAGTGACAATGGGTTCCCTGCAGCAACACCGGCCTGAGACATTGAGTGCCTATGTGATATTTCAGCAGCAACCAAGCCTTGTACCATTTGCTTGGCAGAAGGAATATCAGCATCACTGGTTTGTGACATTTCTCCCACCGCCACCATTTCAGCTGACGACACTTTCTCAACGTCAACTTTCTTCGACCGAACTGGTTTTTTAATCCCTAGTTGATAATCAAGGAATGTTTGAATCAACTTGAGTAATGCAGGTCCATCTCTAGGGCAAGTGTGAAATCTAGATGGCCGTGACTGGCGTCTTTTGCTAGCACAGATGAAGAAAGCGTCCGCATCACATTGAAATTTGATCTCCATGAGATTTGTAACCAAATCATTCATCTCTAATGTCCTTCCAGGATCTAACATCTCCATAAGTGCCAAAGATGACTCCAATGATCTTGCTTCAGCTTCTTCATTCGTCAGCACTCCCTTCAGTTTACTCTCTGCCAACGATCAAATCAAAGATATCAGCACCTTCTTCATCATCCGTTCATCATCAATTTATCATAAAATCAACAAAATATCAAATTGAAATATCCAATGCCAATTTTTCTCAGAAACAAAAAGAATGATTCACAGAGGAATCTAACCTTTCAATTCGAGCAATTCTATTTTCATATTGACCAATTGCTCACAGTCAACGCATTGATTGACCTGCTCCTCCATTTGCAGATACCCTAGCTTCACCGATTCAACAGTTCCATGATCCAACTCCAATTCGCCACCAGTACCAACGATCTCGACATAAAGCGTTCAAGAAGAGTTGCCTCACCAAAGAAAGTCGGTTTTCCGTCGATGGAGAAGACGACGGCGGCGACATCGAATCCAGTAGCCGTCCCAAACTTGTGGAGCTTATCAAAGAGGCAATTCTTTTGATCAGTGAGAAGTTGATCTCTTTTACGTAATCGGATTTCATCAGTCTTATCCATATCAACTTCCTTTCAGTCTCCGATCGGCGTCTTGTTCTTCGTTCTTCTACTCCGACGATCCTTGTTTTTGAAATTACGCGGTTTGCGAGTGATACTCCCTATACATGGAGAGTCGGTGCTTTCGATATGGGCCTGGCCCATTTACAACATCACCGAGTATCTACCGCACTTGTTTGAGCGGATGGCCCAGTAACATACTTCTCTATAATTAAGACTTTAAGATCAAGTTATTTTTAATAATAAAAAACGGACGTTAGATTTAACGATTATTTTTATTTTAAATCTCATTCATTAAATTAATCAATGATCGAGATTGTGTCTAACAATCATACAAAAAGTAAAAATATGCCAGATCTTTTCCTTAAAGACGTAAAAACAAGAAAGCACAATCATATTTCTCCATCGAACAGCATTTACAAGTCTGTTATACAAACATATTTGTAAATCAATGAACCAACATGTTTTGGACTCGAACGAAGTTTGTACAAGCACATTCTTGTCATTAGAGGTGATAAAAGCTTTGCATTCAGAATGTTTTGATGAGAGGATCGTCTTCATCTTGAGGATCTTCAAGAGCTGCATATGT
>QZGG01001714.1:0-55630 GCA_006409495.1 Sedum album
CTCAGTGAAAACGGGAACTAGTGTTGTAAACCCTACCCTCTGGATATGGAACCTGCCGGAAGAATCTGAAGTTTTCAAACTTCCTCTGTAGCCTCGTTCACTGTATGATGACTCGATTTGATTATTAGGATCTCTGTAGCCTCGTTCATTGTATAGTGACTCACTTTGATTGTTGGGATCTCTGAATCCTCTGGCTGCTTCACCACTAATATTGACGTATGGCCGAGTTGCATCAACAGAAGATGCAGGAAGATTGTATTGATGAGCAACTCCTCCAGCAGCTACCGACGCTGACACATTACTGGGTCTACCATACTGATGAAAATCTCCTGTGGTCATGCTGTAGGGTTTTTCTTGAATACCAGGCATCTGGTACTGATAACGAAGTGTGTCTGTCTCTTTCTGAAGAAACTCCCGTCTTTGTGCAGCTTGTCTTGTTCGAACGGATAACAGTTGCTGCTGATACTGAGTGTTGATCTCCATTAATCTCTGTAAATATATCACATTATTCAGAACATGTTTTTGTTTTGCCAAAAAAAGCAAAAACAAAAAGACCAGCATAAGGTCATAATTATTTCAAATTGACGAATAACAAAATCAAACAATTCTAACTTAACATACGCGGTCAAAGAAGAGAAAAACAAACCTCCTTATGCCTTGTGATCTCTGCATCTTCCAAGTCACTTTGTTCCCTGACTAGTCTTAAGATTTCATCATTAAATTTCCGTTCCAAACCATCAAATGTCAAAGGTGGAGGAGTGTCCTCATATCCAATATCCATATCTTCCTCAGGCTGCCCTGCTTCTCGACTATTCTGCTTTTCAGAATTGCTAGGGGCAGTGTTTGAGTTTACAACACGGACCTGATGATAAGATCTTCTCCCATGAATTCCTTGGTCTGCAATACAAGGGTTGTCATCCTTACAGCACAGAATTTTCAACAGCGATCGATTATATACGTTAAAAGACAACAATTACCTTCATGAAGATGATGAGTTGGCACTGTATTTGGCATTTGATATCCGTTGTGGCTCGTTTGCCAATGACTCTCATTATTTGAAGGTCGACTAATACGCTCATCTTGTGTGTGACACATGTCAGATCTTCCTGAATATTTATTAACCCCTATTTCATGCGGCAGCATCGGGTCACCCATGCGTTCAGTAATGGAATGCGGATTAATACGTGGATCACCATATGGTCTCAGCCGCTTCATTCTGCAATTGACACTTACTGCAGATAGACTTTAACTGAAATGTGAAAGACAAAATAAAGATCAACTGAAAATCAAAGCAGATTCGGAAAAAAATACAGAGTCAATCAGGGACAGGATAACTCAATTTCTTATATGTATGACAAGTTTGTATTGATGATAGAGCGCACAAAAGTCATCTGAAAATCATATTAATAATCATCTACAAGAACAACAATTTAGGGAACCCTGCCAACTTTCGTCATTGAATCCCTACAGCAACTCGATCAATGTTCAAAAACACATGGACACTGGACAGAATAAGCAACACAGACATGATCATCTTTTCACTTTCTATATTTGCCATCATCATTTCACCTACTTTATTCCCTTTGTCAGAGATTCATATGGTTGAATGGTTAACAAAAGTAGTACGAAACTCAATTTGGTTGCAACAGACTCAAATGGGAAACACAAGATCTGAAATTCTGAATTCCTAATCAAGACAGTGAGGTTTCTTAAAGCATTTATGCTCAGAAAGATAACAGTAATGCCAGTTACATTATGTACTCAGACTTCACAATGTGACTTGCGTGAAACATCTCGACTGTCAGAGTGATAGGAGTTCGAATGGATATGATGGAAATGGAATACGTGAGCAATATACAACACTTATGATACAACACTTCCTTAACAGACTACTTAGACGCAATAGTAACCAAAGAATCTATTGACCAAATTATCCACAAAGTAAATGATAAATGCATTATGTTCTATCCCTAAAAAAAAAATTTAGCTGAAAAGCATATTTCCAATTTCAAACTTAATGGAAATGGAAAATTTCAAAATGAAGTCATTATTTACACTTCACCATAATTTTTATCTAACATATATGTAAATTACATGCACGGAAGAGGTTCTAAGAGGACAAATAACTATCTGTACGGAGTAAATCATCTCAACCATTAATTTCTATTAATACAAAAGTTCATATCGATAACCGCCACGTGAGTTTTGCGGACTAATTAAAATCAACGGGTTGATATTATATCTTTATATTTCACAAAAACTATACGTCGTCCTGGAACCTAATATTTACATGCACATCTTTGTATTCAGCACATTTCAACTACGAAAGCAAATATGTCAATTTCATAAGTATGTTGATAACTGTGAAGCTCGAATTCTCCTTAACTAAGAGATGGATGTTGATATTACAAATGAAACAATCAGATCTAATCAAGTCTATACTTGAGCAATTGAAAACTTGACGCCATAAGCAAATCAAATGAACAAGAGAGTCGATAATTTCAATTGAAATCATCGATTAAGATCGAGTGACAGACCTGCACGCTTCAGTAGGTTTTGCTTCTTACTAGTTCTTTTGCATACGTCATCCGCCACCCACAAGCCTCACTCATGGGGACCGTTCATTCGCTGGGCTACGTAAGGCCTGTTCGGCCCATCAAGCCAACTCATTGAAGCCCAAAAGAACCAGACCGGTTGATTGTTGTTGAATTTTGTCAAAAGAGGTTTAAGGTAATTGAGTTGTGTTAGAAAGAAGGCAGCATGGAATCCTCTGTCACATTATTTTTGTTTGTCTTTGAGTGTTTGTGAGGTATATAAAATAATAAAATGTGGCAAAAAATTATGGAACGGACGGAGTAATAAATAAGAAGATATTTGTATGACGTAAAGGGCTTTATGAAATCATCATGATTTCTTACTAACAAGAAACAGACATATCATTGGGTAGTCAAGTGATAAACTGATAGAAATCGGAAGTTGAGAAGAAGGAGAAGAGATTGATTGGAGATGAAAGTGATCGGAAGAGGAAGAGGGATTAGGAAACAAAAGGATTAAGAGTTCTCATTAATTTTCTAATTCTAAATGTGGATCATTTTACATGTATTTATACTAATAGTGCTACATGTATTTATTTGTAAATGTCGTTTGTACTTGCTTTTCCCCATTTGTATCATAAACAGGTAGGTCATACTGTGTAAATTGAAACGTTTGCACCAATATACACTTGATTGATTTAAAACATTCAAGGATTTACTTCTGCATAACACAAAGTTCCTTTCCAAAAATAAAGAAACAGAAACATCATGAAGAATATAGAATAGCGCAGCTGCGAATGAGGAGAGCTCAAATCAATATCTTACAATTTATTTGTGTGTTTTACTCTTTCTGTCAGTCTGTATCATGTAGATTGTAGCATTAGTTTAAAGTCACTATTCACAAATGGTACATAACTGCCTCAATCTGTATGTAATTTTTAAACTTCCATTGCACAAGTTTGCAGCCATCTCACATTTACCAGTTTACAAAATTGTCTGAAGTAGTTTCCCATGTAGCATCTAGTTTATTGTGGTATGCAGGTAAAGCTGCACGGCCGGAATGGAATTAGAAGGCAGTATTTACAAGCAAGTATATCTGAAACAGAGTACAAAATACCTGCTGCCAGATGAAGTTTAACAGCATAATGCCATTCGGTATGCAATGATGCAGATAAATCAATATTTCATTTATCCAATTGGTAATTCTACAATGCAGAAACATAGCACTTGAACAACATAGAAAAGGTTTGTTTTACAAAATAGTAGCTGACTTCAAGACAACATGATATTGCTGATGTTCAAAACAAAGGCATCTTGAAATTAGTTATTGGCACTATAGTTATCGTACCCTCCACTAGCTTGTGCAACTGGATTGCTAGATTGATACATTCCTGGAGGAGGGAAAGATGGAGGAGCGCTGGAAGTAGGAGCCTCAGAGCTTCCTGGTGCTGTCATTGGCGGGTTAGCCAGTTGGGGTTGTGGCATGCCGTTCATTTGTGGGGGCAAAGGGGGAGGGCCTGGTAGTGCTCCCATTTGTGGCATGTTTGGAGGAGCACCGGGATAACCTATCAAAAAAGAAAATATTATTCATACCCAGATAACAAGGCGCGCATGCTACAATTTTCTCGCAATACACATTTTTCATGGCAACCCACATATCCTAAATTGATCTGAATATTTTAGAGGTCGTTGAATTGCTATCAAACAATAAGAAATTCTATATTTACACCAACACCAATTTTTTATCATGAACATTTCGCATGCATGTCTTGTTCATCAGTTTCAATATGAATCCATGAAAATCAGTAAGCTTACTCTGTCCAGGAACTGGCACTGGTAGCATTGGAGGACGCATGGGCATAGGCATCATTTGAGGCATCCCAGGTCTAGGAAAAGGCATAAGAGGAGGCCGTCCCGGCATACCAGCTAAGTGCTGATTGTAAGCAGCACCAATTGGCTGGTACGGTCCAGCTTGCACAAGATGTTGCTTAATCTTCTGGTCAAGCATAGTCTGACTTAGCTCCTGCTCAAATTGCTGGTAATATGTTCGCACATTAGCCTGCAACAACAATAAAACTATTAACATACAATTTCCCTTCCCAACAAAAAGACTAAAAACCAAATATTTAAACAAAACTGATCTGCAAATTGCTAGATACCTTGTGCTTGTACCCTGCATTGTGCTGCTTCCTGACAGAAGGCTGAAATAGAGATAAAAACAAACAGAGAATTTTATCGTCAGAAAGGGTCTACAACTCATACTTTAAGTAACTTTATATCAAAACCATGGAAGGAAAAATCACACATCCGCCACAGAAAAATATATATTAACTCAACAAAGCACAACAAAATACCTTATAATATCATAAACAAATTTGTTCCGGCACAACAATAATCAGCATACGTACATGACGAAAAGGAGATTATATCACACCAAGACGTCAACAGATTAAAGCACAGATTCCCAAACATTGATGCAGCTAAATTAGGTCTACCAAAATAAGCTAAACAATCGATCAACAGCATCAAAAACAGAAAAATGAAGGGTGAAATTGGTTACCGAATCGTGCGTGAGATAAGTGTCGCAGTAGTCACAATAGTACCTGCAAAATCAATCAAACACAACATGAGTATAGGAACAAGCAGGTGTACGGAAATCGGAGAGGTTAGATCCGATAGTGCGAACCTGGGCATAATTAAAGAGAACGAACAACCGCTCAATTTGAGGGTAGGAAGTGAAACGAAGGCGAGATTGAGGAGGACGAAAACCTAAATTAACTGAGATATATGGATTTAGAAGCGGAATTTTAGAACGGAGAATCGAGAAGGTTCGTTCGGTTCGTATGTGCGAATGGTTCGGTTCGGTTCGGTCCCTGAACCCGACTATAACATTTTGTACGTTAAAGAATAATCAACGTGTTTTTTTAAAATTTTAATCATATGTGGGTTAAAGATTTAGCAAAACAAATAATTTAAAGTTTGCCAATGTATTTGGGAAATGTACGATTGGCTTGAGATATGTCTTTAAATAAAAAGGACATTCAAGTGGATTAGTGATTGTCACAGGACATCAAATTGATAAAGTAGAAGATGAGATGAACGGTTGAGTTGAGTATCCTTAACAATATAAATTATAAATGTAGAAGTATTTGAGGGATTGTATCCTTTAACATACGTGTCAACACTCCATCAAAGTAAAGAGATAACTGAGTTTGCCAATTTATTTGGGAAATGAAATAGAATTTTGAGTTCACCACATGTGTTTTATCAAATTTATAGAATAATTAAAAAATTAATAAAAATATTAAATGGAAATATACATGAAATATAATATCTAAATAGAGTTAGCATCTAGGAGCATATGAATATTTTCTGAGATGTAGAGACGTAATGTTAATCGTTGATTTAATTATTTCGACAGTTGAGATTAAAGTTGATTTTAATTAATAAGACGGATGAATTTGTAAAAGATACGGGTTATTGGGAATGACGGTTATCCATATCAACCGTGAAGTCAATCAAAATCAACAGTTGAGAACATTTTATTCCGACTTACAAAAATATACATGTCTTTCTAAAATCCTTACCTATCTAAATATGATATTACAAAATGGTAAATCAGTAATGAACGCAGGATAAAAACTTTATATTCCGTAACGTTATCTTTGCTCTCCCCTAGTCGCTGGGACATATAAAATATGGAAGTAATGATCCTTTGAGTGGACTTTATCTCACCAATTCAAAAAGTATTAATGTTAAAACTGCTCGTTATCCCTAGGGACTTTGTATGCACGAAATGGAAAAATTAAGCGAAGTGACTTGAGAGCCAAGTTTCAATACTAAGATCAAAATGAGAAAAAACAGAAGGATAATAATACATAAGAGCAACCACACTACTGTTTGATGCATAGCATGTCTCTAGTATCAGTTCAATTTCACCAGAAAGAATTACCATTTTCTGGGATTTATTGCTGAGCACATTGCACACGTTGTCCACCACCGTGCATCTCTTCATCTTCATCATATGCCTCATGTGCAGCCTGTTGCTTTCTCCTCATCTCCTCCTCAATGTTTACATCATGTAAAGTAGTTTCTTCACATTCATCCAACTCCATATCAGTTAGCTGAACTGATGTCTTAGGTGGGAGTATTGCTTCAAGTGCCTTAGCTTGGTCATGAGTTATTGAGTCTGGGAAATCAACTGAGAAGTGAACATACAGCTTGCCCTTCATGAAAGGCCTCTGATATATTGGCATGCCCTCATCATTTATGGCTTTAAATTGATCTGCAATCAAAAGGTTGACACGAAATTAATAACAGAAGAATTTAAATATGGCCTGTAAATGCGAGATCAAGAAATGGCCTGCATAAAATGAATATAAGCAACTGACATCATACAGTCAGAGAAATTAGACTAACCGGGCTTCACAACTTCCCCTGGCTCTGACTTAATAAGCAATTGCCTTCCGTCCAAATGGGTCAGTATAAATTGGAAACCACACAATGCCTCGGTCAAAGAAAGAGAATGTTCAACAAATAAATCTTCACCCTTTCGCTTAAATTTTGGGTGTTCCTTTTGTTGCAAGACAAAAACTATATCACCAGTGACTGTGTCAGGCTGCACCGCAATATATGATCATCAACATTAGCCTCTATAAGTAGTCACTACAGGTAAACTATAACCGGAGACGCAAATAAGATAGATTGTTTTCTTACAGCTTCATCAGCTTCTCCAGGGAATGTGATCTTTTGACCATTCTGCATGCCCTTCTCAACATGCACTTCCAATACTTTTTTCTCTGGTACAACCTTCTCACCCTTGCACTGTGGACAGCGATCCTTTTCATTAATAGACTCTCCAGTACCCTTACATTCATTGCAAGGATGCTGCATCTGCTGTATCATGGAAGGTCCAAGATGCCTGATTGAGACTTTCATTCCTGAACCCTGGCACCCCCCGCAAGTCATGGAAGCCCCAGACTTGGAACCCTTACTGCAAATCAGAAGCTAGCGTTCATAAGAATTGACCAAACATCAATATGACAATCATAACAGTAACTGAACCAGTAGAGAAAAACAGACCCTTTGCACTTGGAACATAAGACATTCCGAGAGAGGGATAACTTCTTAGATGTTCCATTATAAAGATCTTCAAGAGAAACCTTCAATGGATGAACAACATCCTCTCCTCTCCTCTGCCTTCGCCCTCTGCTACTACCACCACCACCTAGCCAAATTCACATATCAGTAATAATCATAAATAACAAACTATCCACGCTATGAAACACTATACCAATGATAACAAACATCTAGATAACATCTCTTACCACCAAACGGGCTTCCACCAAAGAAGGACGAAAAAATGTCAAAGGGATCATGTCCCCCACCACCACCTCCCATTCCTTCTTTAAGAGCATCTTCCCCATACTGATCATATATTTCACGCTTTTCAGGGTCACTAAGCACTTCATACGCTTGTGCCAACTCCTTGAACTACATGAAATTAAGATCATAACAATGTCAAGCAAATGTTACAAACTACTCAATCTGAGCTAACTGCAAATTCAATCCAACTTCATCAAATATTCCTTTTATACACAACTCCAATACTATGAATCAAAGCTCAACAACAAATAAGCACCTTTTCTGGATCACCGCCCTTGTCAGGATGATTCTTAATCGCTGCCTTCCTATAAGCCTTCTTCAAGTCATCCTGCGAAGCCGATTTGGAAACTCCAAGAATCTCATAATACTTGGTGTTATCACTCTTCTTCGGCGCTCGTCCGAACATCCTTTCTCAAACCTAAAAATCCCCAAATCCTGCAAAATCAAACAGCTCAAAATTCAAAACCCTAACGAACAATCAACAGATCCGAGTTTCTCAAATAGATCCGATCAGATCGGACCAACTCACCGACCGGTGTCAATTGAATACGTTGTTGAATGTGAAGATCGGGAAATGGTGAAGACGTGTGGTTTGTTGAATTTTTATAGAGAGGGGAAATATGAGGTTGGAGGAATGGAAGGATCTAGAAGCCCGATTTGTGGACGCAGTGAGCCTGACCGGGTCAGCTACGAGTCTCTTTTAATACTGCCACTACTCAGTTTGCTTCTGCCAGGCCGCTTGGTCGCACCGTTTTGATTTGGGCCGGAATGAAGGCCATTTTCTATTTGGGCTAAAAGGGGTATAAAATCCAGGTTCAGATCTTGTACAACCAAATCTAGCCATTCAAAATTTAAAATTTAATTATAAAACGACGGAGTTTAAATCTATAATAATTAAAAGGTTAATTACGAAAAATCACCCTCATAATAGGCTATAAGCCACCACCCTTATATTGTAATATTACATTCGACCACCCGTATAACATTTGACGTTCCCTAACAACCACCTATCACTGTTCCATCAAATTTTCCGTTAAATATATTAAATTTTTAATATAATAATAGTATTTTTATTACAATACACCACCTCTATAATAAATATAATAAATATGTGTCCACTTCACCACCTTTATAATCAATTTGGTTTCCATTTAACCACCTCTCTGTTAACTGTCGTTAACTGAGGTGGTTCTTTGGAAACGTTAGTAATTATAAAGGTGGTCGAATGTAATATAACAATATAGAGGTGGTGGCGTGGAATATGACCTATTATGCGGGTGTTCATCTGTAATTAACCCTAATTAAAAATAACACATAATTAAAAATTTCTGAACTCTTTTCAAAATAACTAAACGATGTAGTTTTGATGTTCAAGAACTAAAACTATACCACTTCATTTGTGACCGGTGAGTGTTGTTGGCTGCACATGATCTCAATTCATAAAGTCCAGTCAAAGGGAATATTCACACACATTCAGATATAAAAAACACACATTGATTATTATCAATAATTTTATCACACGTGTTCTATTCTATGCGAACACATTTAATAGATCAAACATGTTTTTCCACGCTGAAATACATCGTAATGTTCTATAATTATGTATTGATATGGATAAATAGGCATTATAATGGGTTAAGATTATGCAAGTCATTAATTTATTGTAAGATCGAAATACATATTTTAAACCGTTGATTTGAATAATCTAATGATTGAGATTAAAGTGAGTTTATTTAAAGTTAATGGTTCAATTTGCGAAAAATGCAGGAAAATTAGATTTTGAAGGTTTTTATTTTTTTAATCACATTCGTTTGATTATAATAAATAAAGAATTATGATCATGTCCTATGATATTAAAAATATTTGATTGCACCCTCCAACTTTTCCCATTAGGATGTGAATGTGGTTTCAAAATAAATCGTCCGTCCTTTTCGTTAATTTTAATTGTATCTCACGGTCTCACAAAAAGATAATCGTCCTTCATGATCAGTTCCCTTTAACTCTTAAATTTTAATTAATTCTGAAACTAACTTAATTCCTAAACAAAACTAATTCAAACTATGAGTTAACTTCAACAAGTATATTAAATATTAGTGAGATTGAAGGATAAAATATCAACGGTTGATTTGATTAATCTGACTGTTGAAATTAAAGTTGAGTTTTGATTAACATGGGCGATTGAATTTGACGATTATTTTTAGTTTAAATACAAGAGCGGCTGATACGCAACTCAAACTCATACATGGATTCATTCAGTGCTGCAACAACAATTTGCAGTCGCCCAATACGTAGTTTTGATAAAGGGTTCGTCCAAAACTACGTATGGGTTTAGTAAATAAAGTCAAAATGACGCCGTTTTGATCCGCGCAACAAATAGCTGCACTGCACCGGATCCGGATCCCTCATCTTCACTTGAAATTGAAGTATTAAAACCACAAGATCATAGACCTAACTGAAGAATCCTATTCCATTGAAAGGAAGAGACCCATATTTTCATTTATGTACGTCTTCACACAAAAGCATGTTTCAGAGTACAAGCATGTCTTTAGAGTACCGTTGTTCACCTGTACTTCAATGTTTTCCAACCTTCATGTACTTCATTTCATTCAGTCGTTGTACAACTAAACAAATTTGTATTCAACTTTTAAAGTCGGTAGACCAACCCACATACCCTAAACTACCTTCTTAATACAATTGAACAGCCTACCAAATTATCAGTAAACAATTCCTTAAGCAATACAATTATCCAATTATATAATAAGGATAAAAATTTAGGAGGTCAATCAAATATTTGTGAGGCATAGTATATGATTTCAATCATTGATTTCTAATCATCGAACGAATGAGATTAAAAATAAAAAAACCTGTAAATTCAATCACCCTGTGTTTTACGCAAATCCAACCATCAATTTTAGTAAAAACTAACTTTAATCTTAACCGTCAGAATAATCAAATTAACGACTGAAATTTAGTCCTACCGTATTACAAATACTTAATTTACTCCTACAACTTAATCCTATATAACGATCAACAAACTATTTAATCTAATCCCAAAAGTCATTAGTACAAAACGGTAGCCCAGACATCGTTTCGTACAAGCAATAACTCGACCGACCGCGTCAGTAACTATAAAAACCCCCTCCATAGAAACTCATTATCTCATCAACTCAAATCCATCGCTCTCTTCAATTATCTCAACCTTCGCTGTTCATCAAAACCCTCGCCATGTCTCAGGTACAACAATTTCATGCGCTTTTCATTTTTCAACTTTTTTAGAATTGTATGTTCTATGGATGATTTTACAGAGTGGGTTCATTTGAGATCCCATTTTAGTTTGAGACTTCGAGACCCTTATTTGATCCAACGATTCAAAAATAGCAGTCTGAATTTAATGTGGTTCCTTTTGCAGACCGTCACTCTAAAAGTCGGCATGTCATGCCAAGGATGTGTTGGAGCTGTTAAGAGAGTCTTGACAAAAATGGAAGGTTTGTTCCAATGTTATTTGAATTCAGACAGTTTATACTGCTCGTTCAATCGAGTTATTCAGACAGTTTATGACTGAATTATGCAGGTGTTGAATCATTTGACATCGACATTGATCTGCAGAAGGTAACAGTCATTGGAAATGTACAGCCCGAGTCAGTTTTTCAAACAGTCTCAAAGACTGGAAAGAAGACATCCTTTTGGGAAGAAGCAGCAGCTGCTCAAGCAGAGCCAGAAACCAAACAAACTGAAGCCACTGAAGTTAGAACAGCTGCTTGAGGCGCGCGCGCACAAACACCATGTTCATTAAAAGCTTAATATCCATTTGACATCTTTATTCTGCATCCTTATTGAACTGCAATTTCTAATGCACCAGTACTTTGTTGTATGATGAACTTCAAGTCTCTGTGTGAAATATGTCTCTGACTTGCCTCGTTAAAGTTTCTGGCTAGGTTCAGTATATCCTTAAGAATAGAGAAGCTCACTGCAGGTTTGTTGAGCCTCTGAACGCAGATTAAAATTACTCTTCATTCTTTAGAAGCGTATAGACAAACTCGGGAGTAGCAAAACAAATTCCGCAGCCGGGGTTCGAACCCGGGTAATCTACAATGATTGCCAATGTGCTACTGCGGATTAGATGTCGTCTTGGTTGGGATCCAGATCCCATGCTGCCACTTTTGGTGCAGCTATATGCTGCAAGTCTCAAAACGACATAGTTTTGGGTGTTTTTTAAACAAAACTGTGTAGTTTAATCTAAAACACTATATTTACAAAGTGACCCCGTCGTCAAAACGACGTAGTTTTAGGGACGAAACTACGTCGTTTTGTCTCGCAGTTTTTGGCTTGGCATTACTGGATCTCATTCCGTCTTGGTTGTTTAAATCACTCAAATTATAATAGTAAACATTAATATTTGACTCACACATCATCGATATTATTTTACTCCATCTGTCCCATTATGAATGTCTCAATTCCTTTTTGAATGTCCCAAAATGATCTTCTCATTTCCTAAAATAGAAACTTTTTTACCTCTACATTTACACTCTCTTTCATACTTTTTATCTCACTCATTCTCTTTCTTACTTTTTATCTCACATTTTTCAATTTTCTTAAAAACCGTGAAAGTTCTCAAATGGGACACTCAAGAGAGAGTGAGAGAGTAATAAACTTCAACTGAATATTAGTACAATAAGTGTATAAGCCTTTAAAATGTTCAATTTTAAAGAGTATTGATGATGCTTTTTGGAGTCTAAACATCCATCATTGATCACAAATATTCAACCTTTGGTTTCCTGTCAACAAGCCAGACGTTCAATAAAACGGATTGTTGTTCCTTACACGATAGATATAACTCTCAACTAAACTGAAACTTACAAGGTGCATTGAAAACCTAATTGTATGGTTGGGTTGGAAATGTAAACTTAATAGTTAGCTTCCGATAGTTCTGAGCTGACAAGAAAACATTCAAACCGATTTACCTTAATATGTTAAAGATATGAAATACACATAGACTGATCAACATATTTGTAAATTGCATAAGAATCCTAAGTAATAACTGGTTAAATATAACAGTAAGCAAATCGTATTCCAGAATCTCCTAAGAGGCCAATTGTTTAAGTTTCTTTGACAAAGGTAAAAAGTAGTTGGTGGTACACGATCTTTTTTCAGACTAGGATGCAGCAATTAAAAGCTTTGGAAACATTTCGAGTAGTAGCCATTAAAACTTGAGATTTTGCTATGAAGTTACTCAAACCGTATTTTCTTTGGGACAACCACCGTCTCACCCACCTAAAACATAAGCAACATAACGATTAGCAAACCATATTTTCTTTGAGACTACACTCTAATATTACACAATTGCAATCATGGCTTCTTGACCTCTTACAAATCTAAAGCATATTAAAATTATCTTCAGTAGATTTTCAAAAATAAATATGTTGAAGGAAAAAAAAGGATACACCAATTGCCATCAAATGAAACAGATTATATTTAATATGTCTATATATCAAACACAGAAAAGATCTATGCTTGCAACTTGAAATCCACTTATAACATTGAACACATTATACTTAAAAAACCCATTTGAGTATACTCCAATTTAAACAGTGGAAATGCAATCTTACAAAATCAGGGCAGTCATAATCAAAGCCTGCGGCTTCAAGTTTCCTGCGTCTCTGTTTATCTTTTTTTAAGATTCCCTCGACTATCTTTTGATGTTCTTGTAGCGTCCTTTCCTGCTACCAGCAATAATTAATTAAAAACAGCCCCATCTTTTATATTCTAGCTATTATGTACCATAAAACATAACCACTTACCTTATCTTGCCTTTTCCGTTCAATTTCAACCCAATTTAATGGCTCATATTTACGACTTGCTCCCTTCCAACTACAAGAGAGAAAAAAAACAAATGTTGAACAACAAACGTACACAGAAAATTATAACCTATTCTGCAGTTCTAAAAAGTATATAATAATTCAAATAGTAGTTTCTTCATTTACTTGGTCATTTGACAAACATAGAAGTCAGCAGCACAAACTTTTGACTAAGCTCTTCAAAAATTAGAAAACAAGCCACGATGATTCAGAATGATTCGATTCAAAGAACAGAGACATAATCAATTAAACCCAACAAAAATCATATTAATGAAGTTAGGGCTTCAGGTGTTAATAGGGATATAGGTATCAATAAGAAACTCAGACAACATGCAGCCATACAACATAGATGATAAGTAGACTGTTATAATTCTTAGATGTGGCTAAAGCTTACAGTTTAGGATGGACACGCTCTGGAGGCACAAGGCAGACTTGAAGAAGGTGCTCAAACAGCAAGAGGTTATGCAACTCCTTGACTACAGCTTCTGCTGCCTGTATTTATCACTTATTATTTAGTTTAAATAGGGGTGTATGCATACATAAAGAACACAAAACTGTTAAATGTCAGATGGTGGCCTGACCCAGGGTTGTTCAAATTCAACATAGCCATAGTGCTTTGATCTGCCCGTCTGCAAGTAAAATGAAAAAGGTTAGTGAAATCTGCATTATTCACATACTCAGGGGCATTAAATGAAACCCAAATGGCCATCAGAGAGCCTTTTTAATCGAGTTTAATTGTATACTTCCGCACCCTGTTCTCATGGTACTTTAGTTCGGTCTGATTTTTGTTTGGTATTTGATTGATTGGTAAAAGCTAGATTGATTTTATATACTGCCTCCAATTTAAAAAAGACAGTAGATGAGTTTATATGATACCCCAGACAACGGGAATAAACAGATATGAAGTCCTTTGATTTCTGGAAATATAACAATTAGCCTTAAAATAACCAAGTCCATGAACTTGAATATAACAGAGAAAATCGTGATCGGTTAAACTAGTCAATCATGCTAACTCGCTGACAGAGCCCAAACCCTAACTCACTAAGGTTTTAGATTTCATAGATCAATCAAAACGAGGGGCAAACCTTTCTGTTCCGTGCAAGCCTCAACCTCTTTACAGTACCAATCTGGCTAAAAAAGGCTGCAAATATAATCACAAATACCAAACTGCATCAATACAAACTAAATACCAACCCATTACTTCTCATAAAGCAGCATCTTGATAAAAAATGCTCAAATATACTAAAAGAGTAATACCTTTCATTTCGTCCTCATAAAACCCGTGAGGTATCCTTCCGATATACACAACAGTAGCCTTATTCTCCGGCTCTTTCTGCACAGGAAGCTTTCTCGCAGGCCCACCTTCCAATGGCTGAAAACACATTCAACATCTCAAAATCTAAATCTCAACTAAACACAACATCAAGAAAGCCAAAAAAGCTTTAAATAAAAAACAAACCAAGTAATCAGCAGCCGGCGCTGCCTCCTTTTTAGCAGAGGCTTCCACCCTCTGAAGAGCCTTCTGCTGCAGCTTCTTCGTTAGCGACTTCCTCCCTTTGGCTCCCATCTCAACTATAAACACTTATCGGAAACGTTAGTCAAATTGCGCGATTCAACACATCAATTAAGCTTCGTAATAGCGTCAAGTTGGAGAAAAATCATACCGGCAGAATCGATACGACGGCGCTCAGTTTACGCAGCGGAGCAAAGCGGAGAAGATGCGAAGAGGCTTTGAAAGAAAAGCTTCGTCTTTGAATTTATGCAAACCCTAAACCCTATTGAACCGGAATTTCATGAGCCGAAATTGACTCGGTTTGATTTACGAGTCGTGACTTTTCTAAAAAGAATAATATTTGTGAAATAAATTCAGATACAAACTAACACATAACTATGCTTTTTTGAGACTTTTACTATTGGGTGAGATCTTGAGACCCCAATCATGGCCGTTGATTGAGTTTGCTTTTGGGGTCCAGATTGTGCCACGTGGAGGTTAGAGAAATTCAAAAATCGGAGGTGAGAGAAATTGTTGCTTTTGTTCTCTCACCTCCACGTGGCACAATCTGGACCCTAAAAGCAAACTCAATCAACGACCATGATTGGGGTCTCAGGGTCTCACCCAAAATTGAGGCTCTCAAAAGACCATTACTCAACTAACACATTACCTAATGAGTTAATTGCAGAGAATAATTATCATAATATCTTATTTTAAGTGCGTGTACGCGTGACAATAAAATATTATTTATATTTAAGTTAATTATAGAAAACTATTATTAGGGTTAGGTTTTGGTAAGACAAAGATATTTTGTGAAACAGTAAGACAAGATCTTAACCGTTGATTGTGATAATCTAACGATTGAGACTAATCATTTTTTAATTAAAGTAGGGGACAAGTTAGCACAAAACACGGGACGGTTGAGAATATTGTCTTCAAATCTCATCCGTTAGATAGAGAAAATGAACGGATGAGATAAAGTCTTACCGTCTCACAATTATTTAAGTGTCTCACCTGAACCTTTTCCACTATTATTATAATTTTAGTTTTATGAAAAATCACCATTTTAATAACTAATTATCAAAGTACTACCAACTGCATTGTTCATGCTACATCAGAGGTTCATACGATAATTTAACTTGTTCATAAGTGTCTACTAGCTACATGATGCATCAATTTAATCTTGATAGATGTCATGCTAGAAAATGCAAGAGAAAACCCATGTTTGAGAGTTTATTATCAATGTTTAATGGTTATCGACTGTCAGATTCAAATATAAATAATTTATCTTGTTTTATCCCTATGAAACCTGATTTATTATATTAATATTTTTAAACTCTAATTGTTGTACTTTATTTATCTTAAAGATTCAACTCTGCACTAAATATAAAATAGCTTCTCACTGCCCCGCAACTGCAAATTTGTTTCTAGTAGGTTTCGTGTCTAGTGTTGATCATAAATTAATGAACTGTAATTTAGTAGCAAGAGTTATTGACGAGTAGTTTTTAGGGGTATCCTAATAACAAGTCAAACACAATTTATATTTCTAGGGGTGACCTAGAGTCGAACCCAAGGGAAGCTATAAACTAGTTAACTAGGATGCACTACTTAAGCTATCTAAAAGGATTTGGGGGATTTTGATTTTGAAGTTTTGTGTGTTCTATCAAACTAAGATAAACGATTTAGATAACAATCAATAAAATGATTTAGAGATTCAATCCCCCTTAGGCTAGGCAAATTTCCATGCTAACAATGTTAAGAATTCTTATGAATGAACTTAGTTAATTTCCCTAGGTTATCCTTACCCCTTAACCAATTTCAACCGTCGTTCCATCATTGGTTAGGGACTAGGTAAGTGACACGGTTCTCAAACCATCGTTCTATTGAACCGTGTATCTCCTATGCCCATAATCTCAACCCATCGGTCTATTGATCGGTAACATAGGAGTTTTCAAAATAAAACCCATCTACATAATCATACATCATCATCATGCATGTAAGATCACATAAAATTCATGAAATGGATAGTGAACATCACAACATCAATCATCATTGAATGAAACAATGTCACATTAGATAAGATAGTGGACTAGGCATTTCATCAAACACTTAGAGCACATCAATTAAAATAAGTATCCATTTCATAAGGAAATCAACTAATACTTTTCAATATGTAAAAGTTGTTTACATGATAAAACCTAGCCTAAGGGATCATGAGATCCCCAAACTAGCACTACTCACACCTCATACTAAAAATGAAAGCAACAACAATAAAATGTAAGAAAACATGAAAATAATTGCAAACTAGAGTTGTGTAGGAGATGTGGATGCTTGATCTTCACTCCAAAGTCTTCAATCCTTCCAAATAGCACTTGATCTTCAAAAATCGAATTTAGGGTTTTAGAGTCGAGTTCCGAAGTCAAGCCTCCATCTTGGGTCAAACAGTTTATATAGTTCGAGGTCCTCTCCCTAGCAAAAATGGTCTCGGCCGAGCAAGATATTTGTGGAGGACTCTGCTCGGCCGAGAAATTCTCTGGCCGAGCAAGACATGTGTAGAGCAGTTTGAGTCCTCGGCTGGCAACTTCTGCTCGGCAGAGCTCTTTGGTCAGCCCGAGCAGAATTTCTACTCGGCCCGAGTAAAATTCTCTGAGATTTGTATCAATCCTTGCTAACTCCTGGGCGAGCAGAAAAGTCCGGGCCGAGCAGATGTCCTTTACTTCTTCAAGTGATATCTCCTTAAGTGGTCGGCCGAGCAACTCTTGCATGGAAATTCTGCTCGGCCGAGGTGATCCTTGGTCATCTTGGCTCAGGTTACTCGGCTGGCTTGATCTGCTCGCCACCTTTTGGAACTTGCTCGTCTGGACTTCATTATTGCTCGGGAGAGTATAATCAACTCTAGGCAACTTGACTTGTAATTTCATCTATTTTGCTCCATCTTGTGCTTTGTACTCTCTTTGTTAATGTTTGAATAAAATCTACATTAAACACACAAAAGAGTATCAAATTCTTCACAAAATAATCGAAAACAAGCATAGGAAGTGTACAAATACTTGCGAATTTGCACACTTATCACGTATACTGCCTTACTAATCAAAGATAGTCACAATCGTAGGCTCAACTTAGATGTCGGTTTTTTTAATAATATGGGTAATATAATAGAGTCATTTCGTATTTAGTTGTTAAAATTGTGATTTTCTATAAAACAAGACATTATAATGGTGGTTTTCTATAATTGTCCAAACAGAAGTTATATACACATGCACTGTGTGGCGCTTGTTTTACAATTTCTGCCGGGTTGTGAAAATGGTAATTTTCTGTAATTGTCCGAATTGAAGTTATATACCACATTGTGTGACGCGTGTTTTACAATTTCTATCGAGTTGTGAAAATGATGATTTTTTGATAACGACACTATTATAATATACTCATTTCGTAATTATTTGTGAAAATATTAATTTTTTACAAAACATAATATTATATTAGTGGTTTTCAACAAATACCCCATTTATATATTACCAACAATCTTTCAACAATAGTGCGAAGAATGTAACGTAAATATTCCTAGAATATAAATGTTGTTGGTCATTTTTTGTAGTCACCCCAACGTTAAGGCATTTAATAAATGTTGCCATGTCCTAAATTCTCTTCTAAAAATACATGATATAAATCACAATTCTATTTCAGATACTTGAAAAACTAAAAACTGCCTGTAATTTTAAATTTTACTCAATGCTGCAGTATTGAGTTTGGTTGGTCGTAAACACATTTCCTTGCATAGGTCACATCCAGAGTCCGATAAAATTTAAGAAAAGTTAGATGCTCAAATAGTTAGGGCATATGCACCGGTGCATTTATCTAGCGCCTCCTCACTTAGCACCTCCTCTCATTTTTAAAAAACAAAGCACAAAATTGAGAGGAGGTGCTACCACAAATGCTAGGGTAGCACTTATGGTAGCACCTCCTCTAAATTTTGTGCTTTGTTTTTCAAAAATGAGAGGAGGTGCTAAGTGAGGAGGTGCTAGATAAAAGCACCGGTGCATATGCCCTGGTAGCACCTCCTCTAAATTTTGTGCTTTGTTCTTCAAAAATGAGAAGAGGTGCTAAGTGAGAAGGTGCTAGATAAAAGCACCGGTGCATATGCGAATGAAAGAGTTTAGGTATATCAGTATATGCTATGTCCCTGGAATAGAACCCGAGTGTTTGTTGGGCTGCCATGTTGCAATTGAACTCATTTTTCGATACTACCAAAAGAAATATTGATATCAAGAATAACAGCACAAAAAATTGCGATTTAATGGCCAATATCCGATCTCTGAATCCAGAGGTCGGTGGTTTTCACTTCTTGTAAGGCATTAGCACTTGCAAGGATTATTGGTGATGGCAGCCGGCAAGTTCTATAAGATGACAAGCAACATGACAATTACCCTTTTTGCTTGTATCTGTTAGTCTATTATTTGCAGTGTTCAAAATAACAGAGGAAAATGTATTACACATCAAATAGGGTTTTAAGCAAAGCAAATCGCGCAACTGATAAATTGAGGTTTTATGAGCTTAATGAAAAATATGATTCAAAATGACAATGATTTGTGAACACAAATTGTATCTCCCGAAAATTGAACATAAAACAATCTGAAACATGATCAAGGGCAAACAGAAAGCTGTGGCTTATCGTTTTCCTCCACCACCACCAATCTTAGGTCCCTTGGGGGCAGCAGCTTTGGGCAAATTACTCTTACCACTCTTTTGAGTCTTGGCAGTCACCTCAGCCTTCTTAGCCTTCTTCTCATCTTTGGTTTTCTTGATTCTCTCCTTAATCTCACTGCACATGGAGACACTCTCAGAAACATCTAATAGAACTCTATCAGGCACAAAATTCATTAATGGAGCTTCACATTAACTGAATGGCTCGACAATGAACTTATGGGACTATAATAAAACTGAAATGCAACAAAAGATGGATTGTTTCACAAGAAAATTTGAGAAAACATACCGAAGAGCAGCCTCTCTAGCAGCATCACGAACTTCAGGCTTCTCAGACCTCTTCTTCTGGATAACCTCAATGGTAGCCCCAACAATGGACCTTGAGTATGGCTTCTTGGTTGCACGACGCCTCTTCTTCACTGCTTCTTGGGCTATGTCCTAAATTTTAATATAAAATCTGTCATAAGTCAATATCTAATGCACCATAATTAATTTAAATCTACGCTTCATATACCATACCTTCTTATGTTGCTTCCTGTAAATGGCTGTCCAGGTTAACTTAGCTGGCTTCAAACGGTTGTGGAAGTACCTCTTGCATTTCGAGTTTGCAAACAGGAACACCTGACAAAGCATGAATGGACACTTGTTAAAAAGAAGTGTTACAAAGATGAGCTAAAGAATAGCTGTAAATAATTCTTAAATCTATGTATCGACAGAATATACAAACCTGGGAATCTGATCTGATAAATCTGATACCCCTTCCTGGGTAAATCTTCTGGCCACTGAAGCGGCACAATTCAGTTCTGAATGAAAATCAAACTAACTCATTACTTCAAATGGCAACAAGAGTAACCCAAGTAGTACAACTTCTGGAACCTTACTCACTACAAAAACCCTAATTCATAAACAATGGCTCAACAGCTAAACCTTCATTCAGATCCACCATAAATCAAACGTCGGAAAACACTCATAATCAATAACAAGCTGGAAATAAAACGAGTGAAATGTGTTATAAAAAGAATTGACGTACTTGAGCACCATCGTTGGTTGTTGCTGCTACGGCGACGAGAGGCAACTCCGCTTCAAAACCCTAATCGGAGCGTGCTGATAGATATGACATGCAAGCAGATCGCGCTTACGAAAATGGGCCGACATTACGAGGCCTGTGAATTGGGCTGGGCCACGAAAATTTAAACAGGCCGGTTCACAAGTAACATAAGTGGTGGAGCGTATAAAATCTGAAGCAGCAGCATTACATCGAACATCCGTAACCTATAGATGTTTTGTCTTATGTTTCATGCCACGACAATGAATTAAAATATTTTTTTTAATAATATTTCACAGTTGAGCATCATGCATTTGCAAAAGTTTCTTCTGAGAACTGCAACCCTTTTAAGTCCATATCTCAGCAAACCAGTGTTCCAAATTTCACGTCTCTGCTGAGGCTAGTCACTATTTCACTCGGTTTTGTAGCGTCTCTATGGAACTTTTCCACTGGGTTGCTCTTTGTTTTGCATCTTCAAATGATACTACCTTCTTCAGCTGAAACATGAGCTACATATCAAGAAATTTAAAACACAAACAAAACCGTAGTCATATACAATATCACTGAGTATTGTGACTGCCAGAGAGTTAATTATTGATGCGACAACAACAAACATTGCAAGTGAAAATTGGAAATAAAACAGTTCAGAGAGGGGGCATCTAAATTAGGATATACCGTGCATATTTTGAATTGTGAAGGGCTGATAACTTGAACATTTAGTTCGCTCGGGTTGTCTGACCAGATGATCTCCCCATTTAACATAAGCTTAGATGGATCTACATAGATCAACTTTGGCTTGTTGGTTAGAATAAGCTGAACTTTCTTGTTTCCCAACTTGCGGATCTTTTTCACATTGGATATCATGATAACAGATTCTCCAGGTTCCAAAAACTGCTGCCTTCACAAAAGCACAGAGCTAATCAGCTTTACCAACCAATCAGCAAATATTCAACTTCAAAATCATGATACGAACTCAAAACTATTCATAAAATAATGGAAAATAATATTCCGCCAAAAAAACTACTCTATGAAGTTATTAAATACTAAGCACAAGTCCCTTGATAGAGTTCTGTGCTTAATAGTAAATTAAATGTCAAAACAAAAGGTTATCAAGGGCAGCTTATAATATAGGATTACTAATACATCATTATTAATTGGATCCAGTATATTATCCTCACCATTTTGAATCAAACGAATCGATGGATGCAATTCTGGTAATATGACCAGGAGATACTGAGGAAGATGCGCTACTGCTACCTCCATTCACATCAACTGTCGATGCTAAAGCATCTCCAATATGTGAAGGATTCCATACATCGCGTTCGTACTCTCCCTCAGGGGATTGAGACTGGCGGTATTGCAAAAAATCAGATTAGAATTGAGTTGCATAATTAATCTTACGCAATGCAACTACAGCGCTAATGAAATTGTACCCCTGATCCCGGAGCAAGTCTTGGAGGGTTCTGATTTCTTAAATCTTGCCAATTGATGCTCGCGAAGAAAGGATGATTCTTCAGTGTTGCATAACCATCAGGTCCAGCACCAGGTCTGTTGTTTGGGTCAACATCCTACAAACAAGTAGAACCTCGAATGAAAAGAGGAATCTCTCCTACCAAATTCCACATTAAAATCAACAGTAAAACAGCATCAACTCCTTATTTTAACACTTAAAAATCAACAGTAGGCTGCATCAAACTCTTTATTTCGAATAAACTTAATGTATAGTAAAATGTGAATGAATTATTAACAGAAGCACCATACTGACAAAGCTTTTGACAACATAAAAAATAGCCATTGACACAACAATTAATTTGGATTGTCAAGGATGATAAGTACTTACCAAAAGCTTGTCGATGAGGTCCCTGGCTTCATCTGAAAAATATTCCGGGAATTTAAGGTCCCTTGCAATAATTCTTTGGAATATAAGCCACTCACTTGCATCTTTGAAAGGGGAAGTTCCTGAAAGCATCTGATATAGGGTGCAACCAAGGGCCCAGAGATCATTTCTGTAAAAAACCATTCCAAGACAACAATTAGATGCAGCAGACAAGCGTTGTAGAAAAAATTAAGGGCCATCCTATCGTGTTGTATTTACATGAGCTACAGTGGTTTCACATTCAGGCAAATCATACCCAAGGGTTGGAGGAGAAGAATTGAGAACTTCTGGAGGCACATACGCAGCTGTTCCCACAAAAGTACAAGCCTTATCATCTGTAAAGCAGAAACGTCAGTATTTTCAGAACATTATTCTCAAATACAGGATGCATTGCTGACAAAGATATGCCTGAAGCAGCAGCATTTGGGGGAACAGTGACTTTGCTGTCTTGCATTGGCTTCACACTGCCGAAATCAGCGATTTTAATATGACCATCTGATGTGAATAGTAAATTTTCTGGCTGGTAATAATGAAGAATTAGCCTTTGCTCAAATCAATATTTTCATTTTGTGGGGCTGTACACAGATATATACCTTGATATCTCGATGTATCAATCGCATACTGTGCAAATATTCAAGAGCGTCTACCGTTTCTGCAGCATAGAAACGAGCATCGTCTTCTGGCAACCGACCTTTCTGCATCAATGAAATTGACTAATTTGAGCGTATGAAAATTTAGTCATGGCCAGCTATAGAAACTAAATTGATCTTGTGTTTACAAACCACTCAAAATAATATTATAGTGATTCATCAGTTGGATGAAAGAAAAGTTTTAAGTGGATGGTACTTGAAGACTCGCTTACTCTCTTTATTTGGTCAAAAAGTTCCCCACCTTCACAAGATTCAAGTGCCATGTCTACAACCCCAAACACAAATCAGAAAATAAGCAATCTCAAACATATTCTTAACATCAGAAACACGAATTTCAAATGCAGCATTGACATAATACACAATATATATCCACTTGTAAACTGATGCACAAATGGTCACTTTTAGTTCTTACATAGAGAAAAAGTATCTTGAAATGTGAAAAATAGCCTCACAATCCCGGGATGGTCAAGTTGATCAAGCACAATTCGTTCCAGCTTCACATAAGCTATTTTGTTTTCTTTCATTATGAACTTCTTGTCCATAATTTTCAAGGCATAAATTGCTCCTGTGTCTTTCTTTCTTGCTCTTACAACCTAATTGCACCCAACATATCATAATCACTCCATTTTACATAATGCGTAACAGACTAACAGCTACAAAAGCTGAACTTAAATATGAAGCTGTACATCCCAAGTCATATAACATTGAAAAATAAAGCATCAAGTAAAGAAAAGTAAATGAGGGTGCCAAGGTGAGCTGAAATCAATACTCTGTATGGAATGTCTTTGTGCATAATAGTAACGCATACAATGTGATTTCTAAGAAGACTTAAAAACTTGCATAAACTGAGAGCTAATGTATTACAAAGAGCACCTAAAAACTCGCACAAACTGAAAGCCAATGTAATGCAAAGAATACACTACTTTAGAGTTTAGAGATGCATTTGATATTCTAGGCCATATATTACAAATGCTGATGGCATCAATTGCAAACCGATCCGGCGAAGCAAATCAAACCTGAAACACAATAAATTTACCCAAAGCACAAAGCTGATATGAGATGAGATCAAATGTACCTTAGAATAAGAACCGACCCCATAAATCTTCCCCAATTCAAAATCCTGAATACTAAAACTCTCCTGAGGAGCCCTAAACGCAAAACTCTTAGATCTCTCCGCGCCTCCTGCATCGGATGTGTCGCCCTGAATCTTTACCTTGGCTTCAAATTCATTCTCCATTTCAACAAGTCCAACAGCTGCCGGCATCTCTACAATACAAAACACCACCAACACTTGAAATCAACGCCACTCGCAGCCCGAGAAGAAGCGCACATGGATGTTGATGATAACGATGAATGAATCTGGCGATTGGTTCGGTTTTCGGGTTCAAGTTCCGAACTTTCTCTCTCCGGAAAAGTAAAAGAGAAAGATGACGAATTGGGTATTCGTTGGTTGTGGCAGGAGTTCCTCTGAAGATGGGTGATTATAGCTTTTGCTTTTGTGTCTGGTAAAAGCTTCGGTTTTTGTCGTTGGATTGAGTTTCCGTTCAAGGTGCGTTTTTTAGGGTGAGGTTAGATTTGAAGAGGAATGGTGTATGTGCAGAAGCGTTAGGCGATTGACGACGGAGGAGAGGAGAGATTGAAATCAAGGTGATGTGAGAGAGCTTCAATGGAGGGAGGAGAGGGAGCAGAGAGATAGGAAGAGAGACAAAGGCTGTCCTACTTTTTTTTATTTAATTTTTAAAACGGATTGTTTTTTTGTGTGTAGAAATTGAGTTCTCATTTTTGCTATGAGCATTATATTCACTGGAAAATGTTTAAGCTGCAATTTTTAAAATAAAAATATTCAATAAAAGGGATTGTATCTCAAGTTCAAGATAAACAAATAAATTTAGTAAGACGGAGGCACTTAATCTCATTCCTTGTATTAAATTAATCTAGCGCTTGAAATTAAATTATTTTTTAAATAAAATTAAAATGAATAAGTAAAAAAATGAGGCGGTTGGAGAGTAGCGGCTATCAATATTAACCGTTGTATGGATAGAAATTAACTATTGAGAATTGAGATGATGTCCTTCCGTTTTACATGAATATGTTTGTCCTTCTTAAACCTTTTCCATATTTTCTATATATATAATGGGTAGAGTGTTATTAACAGTTACAAATGAAGTTACTTTTACTTCCCAAATTACCCTTTAGCAAAACCCTAATATTAAAATTTAAATAATCAAACCTATAAAAAGTTGTAGTAATTATAAAAATAATATTGCCAAAACAATTTGCAGATATTTGATGTGCATCACTTATTAGTGTTATTTAAAAATCTAATCGACCAATTGATTGAAAATTAATTTATATTTAAACAGTTTAATTATTTAATTTTGTCCTAAGAGTTGAAACACTTTTATTGTGAAATGGAAGGAGATCTCAATTGATTTGTATTTATCCATTATATAGTACTAGTAATTTTGTGCACATTATAGATAGATATTCTCAACCGCATGTATATTTTGCTAATTCAAATATCTAATTTAATTCAAAAATAATTTTATCAACCGTTAGGTCAATCAAAATCAACATTTGAGATGATGTCTTCGTGTCTTACAAAACTTTAATATCCCTTAAAATCCGAACTCTAAAACTACAAACTTTTAAAAAATTAGTAGTTAGTACAAATTATATTTGCAGAACGGATGGTGGTACGTCGGTTATGCTCTTGGTTATTGGGTTCGAGTCGGTCTAAATGTATCGTTTTTACAATTTTGGTTTTATAGATTTTTTTGGAGGCTTTTGCCCTTGGACGTATTAATTGTTCGCAAGGAAACATGTTAACTGTTAGGATCGTAACAAGATTATAAAAAAACAATCAAAGTAAATATGAGAAGAAAACCAAAAATATTAAGACACATTATTTGTTAATAATGTATGTAAACAAATTATGTGGCTAATTTGATGCACCAAATGAGGATAGAGATCTACTATGTTGAATTTGCAACGACCTGAGACTCTTACACACCATGATAAGTTCCTATTTATATAAGAGTAACAAAGTTTTATTAAACAACGCCAAAGTCATTAGTCTCCATAATCCAACAATCTTCCATCTTGAGACTTATTTCAATCGTGACATCTCCAACTCCAATCATTGTCATAACACATAATTCTTCGCTTGCGCAGATATGTCAGTTGAAATTATACATAACTTCAACTTCACTAAAGGTTACAACCTTAGTCAACAAGTCAACATGTCAAAATGATTCTTATCTCCATTAGATTACATAGAGACTTCATCTTGTCAACAATTACATACTTCCACTTGCTTGCTGGTTCTGTTCGAGATGCTTCTGCATGACCCTCGAGCTCATCACTGTCAATCAACATAAATAGTAATGAAAGAGTGACTGTCTCTTACGTGGACAAACATTTATGGTTGATGTCCTCACCACTTGTTCCAGAGTTATAGGTTGTTCCTCTTCCCCAATCTCATCAGGAACTACCATATTTCCACCCGGATTAGACTTATTTGATTCAATCAACTCCACTACTTTACCTTACGAGCTCCTTGGTTATATTGTACTAGTAAAATTCTTGGGTAATACATATTTCATGAATACAACATTTCTGTTTTGAAAGAATTTTCTGCTCTTTGGTTCTGTTGCACTAGTAAAATTCTTGGGTAATACATATACCATGAACACAACATTTATGTTGTGAAAGAATTTTCTACTCTTTGGTTCTGTTGCACTAGTAAAATTCTTGGGTAATACATATTCCATGAACACAACATTCCTGTTGTGAAAGAATTTGCTACTCTTCTCATCTTAAAAATGATAGCCAAAATCATCAACACCATAACAAACAAACATACTTTTCACAAACTTTGCATTAAAGTTATTTATTCAGCATCAGAAACATAAGCATTGACAACACAACCTAAGACACGTGAAAAGACATATTTACCTCATCGTTATCTCAAACTTCATGTGCAGCTTTATATACAACGAACTTGATGGCCCTCGATTAATACAAAAACTACAGTGTTAACTGCCTTTGCCCACGTGAATCACGTTGGAATTTAACTTTTCTCTCTCTCCTGCTGAAACACTCTCGGAACATCTTTTGATTCTCGCCGGTTCGGGTGGGGAAGACACCCCTCCTCTCGGGGAGGAGGTCCGTCTTCCTCCGCCCACGTTTGTTTGCTTTCCTAGGTTTCTTTGCTGCTTTTCCTTTCAATAATGGAGGTTGGCCTCCTTCTTTGTTCTAGCCTTTTGGCTAGCTCTTCCTCTAGCCTTGTGCTAGCTGTCTGTCAAGCCTGGGTGCTTGTTTTTCTACTTCTATTTTGGGGGTTTTTCGTGCAGGTGGTGGTGTTGAGCGATGTGGTCTGTCTATGACTGTCGGGTGCTCGGTTAGTCCACGGTTGGCGGCCCTTGAGGATGATCCACAGCTTGGTCTTCCAGCCAAGCTTCTGGGCGGCCACATGCCTGGTGGTGGCTTGCGTCGCGGGGGGTTGCAGGGATGCGCGTCGGTGGGGTGTGAGAGTCGGACGGCGAAGGGAGGGTGGCTGGGTCTGGGATGGTCGGACTACGGAGTGCGAGGGTTGTGATTTGGCGGCTGAGGCTTGGGGACGCGAGGGTGGAGCGGCGAGAGATTGGGGACACGGTGGCGTGATGATGGGCGGTGGCATGAGGTGGGTCGGCGGCGTGAGGATGGGGCGTGTGGATGGGCGGCGTGAAGAGGGACGGCGGCAGCATGGGATGGCTGGTGGCCTGAGGATGAAAGTGTGCTAGGGTTTTTGATTTCGTGGGCTGGGCCGTGTTGCCCTGATGGGCCTGCTGGGCTGGGACTTGTTGCTTGTGTCCCCTGCCTGGACTTTGTTGTTTTTGTCCCCTGCCTGGGCCTTGTAGCTTGCGACCCTTGCCTTTGTTTGTCCTGATTTCTGGGTCTGGCTGCCCTCTCGAATTATGTCTTGGCTACTGAGTGTCTTCTCGAGTCCGATGGGTTATGAACTTTGGTGAGTTCGTTGGGATGGCGCCGATCATGGCTTGCTTCACAAATTGCATTTACGAGACTTCCTCGACGTAGTGTTGTCTTAGGATATGTCCCTTCGGTTATGTTTCATTTGCGCGACTTGTAATATCTTTTTCTATGAAATGTACTCACCTTGAATCAAAAAAAAAACTGTCTTTGCCCAAAATATCTTTGGTAAACCATATTTAGACCTCATACTCTATACACACATTTATCGTCTAGTTCATTTGCTCAGCTACGCCAAGCTGCTGACGAGTTCCTCTCACTGTTTTCTCCATGCAACTTCATTCATGGCACAATAGTCTTTAAACTCTTTAACTTCATGTTCACCACCATTGTCTAACCTTAGGCATTTAACCTGCATACCTATCTCGATCTCTAACTATGCTTTCCACTTCTTGAAAGTGTCAGTACTTCATATTTAATTTTTATTCAATAAATGCATAACTTTCTTGTGGAGTCATCTATGAATGTCATGTAGTATGACACTCCAAGTAATGCTACATGTGGCGGACCTCATAACTTAGAATACACCAACTCCGATTTTTGTTTTTCCAAGACTCTACCTTCTTTTGAGAAATTGACTTCCTTTTACTTTCCAAATATGCAATCTTTACAAACTTGGAGTTCAACAGATTTGAGACTTGATAAAAGACCTCTTGAGTAAATCACTTTCATGCCTTTTCACTCATGTGACTCGAGCGACAATGCCACAAATCAACACTACAATTCGTTTCAAGCAACAACAATGCTCTCTTCGGCACTGATCATCATTTATGAGGTTATTTCTTTTCTTCTATGGTTTTAACCATATTTCATCTTCCAATTATAACATCCAAATGTAATAATATAACCCTCATCATCATCTTGGTCAACTTTAAGAAGTTTCCTCTTCAATCACAGAATATGTCCAACACCATGTAATTGTTAGATCAAAATCAAACAATTCGACGACTTAATCACAACATTACATTTGTGCACTATATCCAATGGCTCGTCATCTACAAGATAAACTTTTTCAAATATTCCGATTCAAAGATATTTAGATTAAAAATATTTATGAACTCATATTTTCAATCAAATAAATCTTATCTCAACCGTCAGATTAATCTAATTAACGATTGAGATTTAGGCATTCCGTTTCACAAATATTTTTTCGTATCTCTAGAACTTATCCCTGAAAATGAATACTTAAATAAAGAGTAAAGTTGAAGAGGACGTGTATATAAATGTAGGACCATAAGCACGATCTCAATCGTTGATTGATTTAATTTCTAAATAAATTGTCAAACTCAACCGCTAGAGTTTTTTTTGCAAATCCAACCGCCCAATTTATTTAAAATTAACTTTGATCTCAACCATCTGATTATCAACATTAACAATTAAAATTTAGTCATTCTTTCTCACAAAACTTACTATCGCAACCCGCACTTAACCCCTTAAATACAAACTAGTAGTTTTGCACAGAAAAATCTGTGCATGTAAGTTTTATATATACATTCAGCGTATTATACTATTATATATTAATACATATATTATATATTATAAACAAAAGAGTAAAATAGAATATGATAGAGTAAATATTGAGTTTTATAGGGATAGTTTCGGAATGTAAAAGTGGCTTCAAATAACCGTCAATAGATATAAATTAAAAATACTTATAAACTCATATTTCTAATCAAATAAACCTTTGCTTAGTCTCAAAAATCCCACACCGGACCCTATCCGAAGCTCTACTATATTTAAAGCACAAGGGGTGGAATTGACGGTTTCTTTTGAAGCCACAATTTCCTTCCCAATATATCATTATTTAATTTGATAATTACAAATAATACCCTTACATAATTACTATAAGCATTTATACCATATGATATTCAATTTTACACACAAATTATATGCACATTATAATGTGCATCAAATTACTAGTATTCTTAACGGCTAAAGAGAAGCCAACCATCCATTCGTAAACATTTATCAAAAACATGACAACTGTTTAATTATTCACTAAACAATTACGACTACAAATCAAATCACAATTAACTATTAACAAATAAATAATAAATAAAATAAAAAGGGAAATCGAAGAGAAGCAGCAGACGCCATCGCCCACATCTCAATCCATCCCCTCCGCCGCCGCCACCTCCGCCGCTCCATTCGTAAGTCCAGTCGTATCTTATTTTCCAAATCAGATTCAATGTTTCACTCGCTTATCGCTTGTAGGGTCGGTCTTCTTCTTCCTGTAGATTCACCCCAAAATGGAGGCTCCGGACTCTGCTTACGTGTCTTCCCAAGATGGATCCCCTAAACGCTCCGACCAGCTCAAATCCTCCACCCCAGGTTTCATCCTTCAGATCTGTTGCGCTTTCTTTGTTCATTTTATGTATTGTTGACTTTAATTTTAATTCCATTTTTGATTGTCTATTAAACTAACTGTCTGTTGTTTATGTGATATGGATTTTGTGGTTCAGAGTCTGGAGAGACATTTACCCACATCAGGTTCCTTGTGTCTAACTCTGAAGCGGGATCTGTGATTGGAAAAGGTGGTACGACTATTACTGATTTTCAGTCTGAGTCCGGTGCGAGAATTCAGCTCTCTCGCACTCATGAGCTTTTTCCTGGAACTGGTGATCGGATCATTATGGTGTCTGGAAATGTTGAACAAGTGCTGAATGCCATGTATCTCATACTTAAGAAATTACTTACTGAGGTAATCGTGTTGGATCTTTGTGTATGCAAGAAGCAGCGTGTCGCATCTCCAATACTGATCTGTATAGAACTGGGTTTTCTTATTTAGATGGAAAAAGATGGTGGGAATGAAGTTGAACCAAAGTCACGAGTGAGGATGATTGTTCCAAACGGGTCTTGTGGAGGACTCATCGGTAAAGGGGGGTCTAATATCAAGTAAGGTTTCTTCAAACTGGTACTTTTTATTGAAAACATGGCCAGCCATCTAAATCTCTTAACTTTTATGTATTCTGTAAAAATAGATGTTTAAAATTCCTTGTCTTTTTTATCTGTGAATCACGAAAACATGGGACTTTTATTCATCTTCATCAAGTAATGTGTTCAAATTAAGAAGCTACACGTCTACAGGGAAATCAATGATTAAGAATCTACACGACAATTATAAATTATATATTTATATATCAGTTGCCAGTTTCTGGTTAGTCTAGTGAAATTAACTGCACTTTTACTGAGTTATCATTGTATTATTTAGTGATTTCTAAGACCAATCTTTCATTAATCTTTTTGACCCTCGTGAGCAGGTCCTTGATTGAAGCTTCGGGAGCCGGCATCAAGATATCTCCTCTGGATGCCAGTTATTATCGGCTGAGTGATAGGCTGGTTATGATAACTGGTTCTCTTGATGAGCAGATAGAAGCAATCAAGTTGATTCTTGATAAGCTTTTTGAGGATCCTCAATATCCACACTATGTGAACGTACCATTCTCATATGCAGGTGTGTTTTTAACTAAAGTTTCTCAATGTTTGTCTTTAACTTAGTTTTTGTTCTTTGCTCATGTTTTAAATTGAACCAATAATCAATTTCTGCGCAAACATTCATTCTCATGGTATCTCGTATTTCAAATAAGGATTAAGTTAATGCATAGGAAAAGGGTTCTTTGCTTTGAAAATAATCTTTGGTGTTTTTGTTATTTAGGCCTTCTGTGGTGGTGGAGGACCCTCACTATATGTAGACTTGGGTTCCATTTATACTACTGGTTGTACAGAATGAAGTTTGAGATTGTTTTTATCCAACTTTTAGTTTTAAAGTAATGAAACATGAATTTGCATGTTGTTTGGCAGTATTTTTAAATCAACTGGAATGCTGATCATCATTGTTGAGGTGTCCTATATATGCTCTCATACATCAGCATATGGACATGCATTTTCTCCGTGCTTGCCCCCTGATATATATCCTTTCATAATGTGAAATCTGGATGTATATAGTCACTGCTTGGTGCCCCCTGATATTTGTGATGCAAAGTTTCTTGTATCACATGGATGGTTAGTCTTTATTAATTTGTGGACTGAATAAACTTGCCAACATTTTATTACAGCAGCTTATGGTACAAACTTTGGACCAAACGGGACTAGAAATCAATTTCCAAATAACAAGGTTCGTGGATACCCCTATATCATTTTACTGTTAGTTTATTTGGCCTTTTGTATCTGTGTGTAATTTCTCAAGTGTATAAGATGATGAAAAATTGTGCCCTGCAGGATGATCAGAGCAATACATCAGTTACAATTGGCATTTCTGATGATCATGTTGGACTTGTTCTTGGCCGTGGTGGTAGGAACATAACAGAGATCAGTCAGGTATTTCTTCATACCTTTGAATTTGGCCTTCATCAGAGGATTCAAAGTTTCTTCTTGCAGATGTACTAATTAAATACTTGATCAAATCATTTCACCCTTGCAGGTCAGTGGTGCAAGAATAAAGATATCGGACCGAGGTGATTTCATTTCTGGCACCAATGATAGGTACTGGATAACATATCACAGTTTGTGATTTATGTTATATTATTTAGAGAGCTTATAAATTAACAGTTGCGAGGTTTAGACAATTCTCATTCCTATATGCATTCGATTGCCAGGAAAGTCACCATCACAGGATCTCAAAGGGCTATAAACACTGCGGAAGATATGATCATGCAGAAGGTGAACTCTGTATCAGAGGGGATGAACTAGGCTATTCTGTCAATCAATTCAGTTTGAGAGTGTCGGAGTTACATTTGTCTTCTTTAAAGATTATGATTTGGAAAATGATAGTGAAATTATACATTTATGGGAGTTCATTTGTAATGGGTTTTTGCAAGTTTTGATTTTTGTTTTGAAGGAGATCACAATCTTTTCGTTTGAAATAGGTTTATCATGTAGAGCTGTAACATTTGATTATGCTATGTGAGATCTATAAATATTCAATTATTTGTGTGGCTCATTTATGCATTAAAATTTTCTTATTGCTCTCAGTACAGCAATTACTTTCTTCTCATTCAACTGCGCCATAATAGTAGTCTGCAAAGTGGTGGAAGGTACGAAGCACTAAAAAAAAAACTCTGTGTTCATTTGTAAAAATATACTTTTAGTGTAAATAACTACGAGAGGTTTATCATGCAAAACATAGATTACTCTTCTAATAAACATACTCTTGGTTTAAAGCATCAAGGATATGATATTTATCATACAAGACATGGATTCATCTTCAGAAAGGATTCATCTTCCAAAAAAACAGCTGTGCCAGAGTGTTACAGTAGTATGTGTGCCAAAATAGAAAAAAATCCGTGTTTAGCAATTCCGAAACAGTCAGAAGACCCACCAAGATTTCCCGCAGTTTTCTCTGATTCACCAATCATGGCTTCACGAAACTATACATACATTACACAATCAGATATTGGTAAATAACATTACAGGAGGAGATGGAGAACTCTGTCAATAAGAAAATATGCACATTTTTGTTCATTATTGGATTGATAACAACGCGTCTTGATGCACGCCAAAGGACGGACCCTGATATAGAGTCATGCATAGAAAACTGCTTACCTTTCTGCATGACACACTATTCAACTGTTGGAGTTGGAGCCAATGAAGAATCCTGCCGCCAGCCCTGTAAAGATTGGTGTGAACCAGAGAGACTATGATTAATTCTATAACTAGTGGTAAATATTAACAAGAAATATTTTCAGACATCGCTTACTTCTTCATTTTGAAGAGTTCAAGAAATTTATTATGTACTGATGAGATGGAGAAAATATGATATTCAGAACTAATTCCTGCCAATCTTGCCACCTTAACGAAGATTTCGCGGGTTTCATTTCACTTACATATATTCTCTTTTCCCTGATACAGGCAGCAGCTTTTTAACATAATCTCTAATAGGCTCAGTGATAGTGAATCTTTGGATTTTTTCCCATAGCTGAATTTGGAATTGCGCTAATAAACCTCACATTGCTTACTTTCTCAAATGTAGTAACCTGAAAAAACTATTACAGTTTAGTACAACTCTTAGGTTCCCTGTACTGTAGGCGTACATGGCATTTACTCAGCAGATGCATTAATATATCCGGCTTGTAAACCAGTAGGGTGGTGTTCTAGTGGTTTCGAGTACTCATAAACTCTCTAGGTCAAAGAAGGCATGTAACCCTCCGGCAAGATGTGTTTGGGATTTTGTAAAAGGGAACATGACTTTTGCCTGGATGTTCTAACAGTATTATAAACCAAGTTGTCATGCTGCAGGGTAAATTCAAACAAGGCATCTGTGTGTATTTGCTCTTAACATCAATGCAAATGTGAACAAGATTCTCTCATTGATTGCCGGCCATGTAGACAACCATTTACAAACATGAGATGATTACAGAATGAACAAAGATTAAGTTACACAATGACAACATCAATCACTACATGACTACAGACATGCATGAAATGGATGGAAGCTGGGTTAAGGCAGTCTTGCCTTCCAACAGAATACAGAACAACAACAATGACATGATGATCCATAAATGGCCACTCACAATCACCAGTTCGCTAGATATATTAAGATGACTTCTTTAAGTCCTCGTTTTCTTGGAGAAGGAAGTTAATTCTCGACTGGAGGACATCAATCATGGCCTGGGCATGCATCATTTCAAACCTCAATTCGTCCCTTTCAGAAGAGATGGTATGGATTTCATTTTGCAGATTGCTGATCAACTCCAAGTAGCAGGGATGCAAATGCAGGTCAAAGCTAGCCTTGTCAAACTTACTAGGTGGGACGTTAGGTTGAACAGTTTCTTTGGGAAGCTCCAGCAATGTTCTTGCCGCAATGGCTGCGGCATCTGCCATTGTTGCAGCTGTTTTTATGGACAGTGAAGGGTCCAAAGGAAGTGAGGAAGGAGATTTTGCACGGACAGGGTCAGCGCTGAAAAAATTTCTGGGCCTCTTAGCTCTTACAATGGATGGCAGTGACCAGCTATCAAGTTTCTCATTTTTACAAACTATTGCTGTACCAAGAAAGTCTCTTTCTTTTAAATCGCTCATCATCTTCTCTGGTTGAGTATCTTTGGGTTTCTGATAGAACAAAGCATGGTAAACAGCTTGAATAAGATCATATTGCACTATCCAACCGTTAAGTGGTAAATAAAAAAACGGCCAAACATGAACTCACAAGTCCTTTCCCAAATCATTACCAAACAAGTAACAACCAAGTTCAAAGAATATGTAAAATTTTAGTGATGAAATTGCTTCCAATAAAATCATTCGATTTTCCATGTTTAGCAAGCGCTTCCTTGAGAATATTACATTACTGCAAGTATATTTTTATGCAATACTTTCTATATGTTCCAGGTTTCTATGTGACTTTTTGCCCAAGTGGCGATTTGTGCCAAAGATGACATTAAACATATTTAGAAAGTTTACCACATAAGAACTGCGTTTTCAAAAAGTACCGTTAATGCGTTTTTTCTAGCTTAACAAAATAGGAGTATGGATTTCACATATTTTAGCAAAAACCTTATTCTAATAATCATGATAATCAGGACCTTCAGACAAATGTTAGATCCTTCATATTGAAAAAGATGCTAAAGATGCGTGTATAAGAAAATACCTCATCCTGGCCATCGCCTTCCAAACTGGAGCCATCCAGAGGTTCAACTTCATCTGACACTAAAGCCTCATTGCCAGTTTCAACCCTAGGAACCAAAATTAGCTGGTCATCGTCCCATTCACTTTCATCAAAAGGAGCGTACTGATCTCCATTTGGTGGCCCCAAGCCACTCTTCTGAAACACCCTGCAGAGCACAAATCCATCCGTCTTCCACAGATGGGCCACATTGTTTCAGCATGAAATCAACAAATATAACGGAAAACTACATATTCCTTAAATATATCAAAACAAGATATATTTGATATTGCATCTCACCTTCACAACACCTAGCCTCTCCAACTCTTCATCGACAAGCCTGTACTCATGCATCACCCAATTGGTGCGCTTACCCCCAGGTGCTCGTCCCTTGTGAAACACTAGAGTCTTCTTCATCCCAACTGTTGAGATTCATGCTTCACACTCCGGTCATTACCAGTAGCCTTCCAATACCCTTTGTTCGTTGCTCGATTCATCCTTGCTCCATTTCCATACTTTTTATCTAGAGCACTATAGAAGTACCATTCAAGGTCTCGGCTTTGCATCCTCGACAGACCTATGTAATGCAAACGAACAAATGAAATGCAAGCCTATTTTAACTGACTAACAATTGTTCACACTTCACAACATGATCTTTCAACAGTCTTGACCAAATATGACAACTCAAAAAACATTTGCAACATCCAAAGTTCATTGCATTCACTTCACACACAACATGCAAAAGCTTTACAAATTCATTGTTGACCACAATCCAAATGCTTTTGACTCAAGTCACTCACACTGGCTCATTTAAACAAACATTTAAACAAGATTCGAATTTCACAAACAGCCTCAGAATAAGAGGATCTGGACCACAAAACAATCAAATTAAAAATTGGAAAAAAATCAAAATTTCAAACCTGGGAGATCCCAAGGCTCCATCTTGTAGATATCGGCCTCGGAAATGGCGTCAATTCTAACGTTTCTTCCGCATACCTTTCTGGTTAAATAGTATCGAACAAGCTCTTCGTCGGTAGGGTGGAATCTGAATCCGGGAGCGAGGACGGGAGGCGGCGGGGGAGGAGGGGAAGAGACGGCTTTGTTCTCCTGACAGAGGACGACGGCCATCGGATTGGAAGGGAGAAGTGAAGAAATCGGGGGTTGGATGGTTTAGGGTTTGGTCAAAGGAGATTGACTTGCTTCAGTGCCAAGGCACATTGGACACGCTGCGATTCCAATTCATTGATTTTGGAGATGCTTAAATTCCCATTTTCTTTTCTTTTACGCTAGTTTTTTATGCAGATTATATTAGAAGGGCCTCAAATACATCTGTATTCTTAATTTATATTTGTAAAGTTATATCTCTATAATTTATTTCATGAACAATTTTATCAATTGAGTGGTACGTGTCTATCTTTTGAGTTAGTGGATATCGTTTAATGCCAGTGAAAAGAGGATTGTCAGGCTTGGATGTAGAATTAATGGCTCTAATTGATGCAATGGAATTTGCTAGACGTTGGGGATGGGAATCCTGCATGTTTGAGACAGATAGTGTTGAGGCATTTCAAATACTAATGCAAGGAGGCTCTTTAATCCAAAAATGCAGCTCATCAGTCCAGGCTAGTATTAAACAATGCCGGTTTTTTGATGCTTGGAGGTTTAGCTTGGTGATGAGAGAAGGGAATAGAGCAGCAGACAAGTTAGCTAAATGGGCAAAGGAGAAGAGATTAAACTTTGTTGTGCGGGATGCTATCCCGATGGTAGTTGTTGGCTTGGTCTAGTTGGCTCTTTTTTGTTTGTCCGAGCTTTTGCTCGTGTGGTTGTGATTATTTGTTGCTATCAAAAAAAAAAGGTTGTCACATGATATCAAATCGTTAAAATAGTGGATAAGATAGATGGTTGAGATGTGAACTTACGAATATAAATTAAGAGTGATTTACTTAAGCGTTTCTCGATTAAAGTGAATAAATGTGAAAACTAATATATTTTTATAAATTATAAATTATAAATAAATTTGGAATACTCAAGATTTGATTAATTATTAAAAGGGTTAATTGAGTAAACCACCATTATAATATGGTGTTTTGCAGTAAACCACCATTATAATTTTTTTTCCGAAACGAGTATACTATAACATCTCCGTTAACAGAAAACCACCAATTTAACTGTTCCGTTAAAACTTCCGTTAAAACTTCCGTTAAGTGCGTGTACACGTGGCAGTAAAATATTAATTAATTACCGAAAACCACTATTATAATCTCAGTTTTACGAAAAACCACCATTTTAATAACTTATTATCAGAATACTACCACCTGCACTGTTCATGCTAGATCAGAGGCTCATATGATAATTTTACTCGTTGATAAGTATCTACTAGCTACATAGTGCTTCAATTTAATCTCGATGGAAGTCAATGAAGAAAATAATGTAAGAAATACAAAAAGAAACTCTTGTTTGAGAGTTTATTGTCAATTCTTTTAACTCGATGGAAGTTAAATATAAATAAATTTCTCATTTTATCTTACGAAATATGATTTATTATATCACTACTTTTAAACTCTAATTGTTTTTTATATTGATCTTAAAGATCGACTCTGAGCTAAAATATAACAGCTTCTCACCACACCCGCAACTGCAAATATGCTTCCATTAGGTTTCGTGTCTAGTATGGATTATAAATTAATAAACGTGTACTGCTTTACTAATCAAAGATAGCCACAATCATAGCCACAGTCATTTGTGATTATTTGTTAAAATGGTGGTTTTTTTTGCAAAACAAGACATTATAATGGTGGTTTTCTGCAAAACAAGACATTATAATGGTGGTTTTTTGAAATTGTCTGAATTAAAGTTATATACCCACGCGTCGTATGGCGCGTGTTTTACAATTTCTAACGGAACAGTTAAATTGGTGGTTTTTTGTTAACGGCGATGTTATAATATACTCGTTTCGAAAAAAAAAAAATTATAATGGTGGTTTACTGCAAAACACCATATTATAATGGTAGTTTACTACAACTAACCCTTATTAAAATAATAAAAATTCAAATGAAGGCAAATTAGGAATAAAAAAGAGCTCAAGCGGTTAGCGAAGATTAGAGCATGAATAAGGGTTTTCATATTGCATTCCCCAAAACTATCGTATCCAAATTTAGCATCAGTGGTAGATCGATCACATTGTGACTAGTGAGTTTCTATTCTTTCTAACACGTTAATCGAACCGTGACAAGGAGGCTAGCCAATGAATCTCCATCTTTAGATAGATTGAATCCGGTGATTCCACGATTCTTAGTTGACAGTAAATTGAATCAAAAGTTAAGTCGACGTGGATTCCGATTTATCTAACAATTTTTATTTATTAATTGCAGACACAACGCACCGATCACAAGCAGACTCGACATTAGTTTCTAAACCATATATCTAAATGACAATCATCAAATAATATATGGTTCAAAAATTTACAAAGGATGGTTCATAAAGCATGCTTCACTGGTTTCAAACCATACAATCTATTTTTTAAAAAAAATTGGTCAAGGAATGTACAACCCTCATTCTCAAGCCAGTTGAATTATTTCCCTTTACCCTACCCCGTAGAACTCCTGTCCTGCCCCATCAGAAATCTATTTACAATCAACATATGATGTATGATTCATTAACAAATTGCTTATGTGACTACATTGTTATTGTTAACTGTTTAAGCATAAGTTGTCATAGATAGTAACCTGTGACAGGCTAATCAGCGCATTGAGACTAATCTATCTAAAGCTAGGTAGCGTGGCTATATCAAAGCCTTGAATGATTCTGCTTGGACAGTTATAGCTAATGAATGGACCCATCCTCAGAAGTTAGACATCGATGGTAGTCTCAACTTGAAAGATGAATTAGAATATAGTGCTAAGGAAAAGAAAGTTGTTTTAAATAAATCCAGAGCTTTCAGTGCCATATTTGCTGTTGTAGACGAGAATAACTTTAGGCGTATCTCAAATTGTGAAGTCGCAAAGAAAGCTTGGGAGTTGCTTCAGACAGCTTATGAAAGGAGTGACAAAGTGAAAGAAGTTCATCTACTCATGTTATTATCAAAATTTGAGAATCTGAAGCTGCAGGAAGATGAAACCATTACTAAACTTCAGGCTAGAATCTTGAACATCTACAATGAAGCTGCCTCCCTTGGCAGACTACTACCTGAAGCAGACCTTGTTCGCAAAGTTATGAGAGCGCTCATTCTAGAATATCGTATGAAGGTTGTAGCAATTTAGGAATCCCAAGATGTGTCTAAGCTGAAGCTAGATGAATTAATGAGATCATTGAAAACATTTGAGATAATTCATATGGAGGATGCTCCAATTAAATAATCTTACAATTTTTATCTTCAAATCTAATGTTAAGAAGTTGTCTAAAGCTCGCCCAGAATAAGGATCTGAAGCTGTCAGACCTTACTTTAGAAATAAACATGACTATCAAGTTGAGATTCAGTGCCATGAGTGCAGCGGTTATGAACATGTAAAAAGAGAATGTGCGACATACTTAAGAAAGAAAAGAAAAGAAAGGAACTAGCAACCAGCTTTAGTGATCCAAATCTAAGCAATCTAATGATGAAGAACATGTCAATAATTACCTCGCTTTGACTATGACTGCTGGTGAAACTAGCTCTGTCACAAATAGTGAAGAAAGCTGTCATAAAGAGGAACCCATGACACACTGTCATAGAGAAGAACAAGTGACAAGTTTTCACAGAAGACCTAACACAACTAATGAAGTTTCATCAAGCTGCTTGACATGGATGAAGATTTTAGTGAGAATGATATTTGTGAGAAGTTTGTTGATCTATTACATAGATGGGAAAATACCAGATTGTGTTATCTGCACTTAAGGCTGATAAAAGTATATTGTTAACATCCTTAGCTGAGACTGAGAATAAGCTGAAGCAGGAGAAAGAAGAACATTTTGTGACTAAAGCAGAACTTGTTTGAGTTCGAAATTTTGTCAACATGTTGAACAAAGGAACAAAAGATTTGGACAACATTCTAGATGCTTAACGAGCTGGATCACAAAAATATGAAATAAGGTATGACTATCAAGAAAATTTTGGTGTAACAAAGTTCTTCGCAGCTACAACTACAGTCACCACAAAAGTCCCTAAGAGAGACAAAAAGGTGAAGCCTCAGAATCACAAAGTCATAGATCTGCGTGTGTGTTATCACTGTGACAGGAAGTGGCATATAAGAAGAAATGTCCAGATTTTTTGAAAGCCTACAGAATGATGGGTTAGACACCACTTATGACTAAACGATATGTCTAAAATCAACAATTCAGGGGAGAGGATACAGTTGTTGTGTTGTTACAGATAGAATTAAAAATCCTACTCCAAAGACCAAACAATTTTATAGAGTCAAACAGATGCTACAATCAACTTACAGCAAAGACAAAGCGTAGTGACTACGACAAAGAGTTCTAAGCATACACGTTGATGCAACTGGTAAGACTTGAAAACGATGTTAAGAAGCCTACGATTACTCAGGCTAAGACATGTCCTAATGAGGAGAGTATTGTTATAGGGGGAGTTCATAGTGAAATAATTTCATGGGAGCAATTTCAGATAGTCTTAGATCAATAGTGGATCTTCCAACACTCAAAAACTAAAGATTGTTTTAGTAGCGCTTAGCCAGTCATATATCAAAAGGGAAAATCATTTGGACTATTCAGTAAAAGAAGATTTGCTGAAGCTACAGAACTGTGTGACATCTATGACTCAGGGGGAGTCAAATAAGAATAAGCTCTTGTCAATTTTTATGCCAAAAAGAGAGAGTAAATGGCTGAAGCAATCATTTGTGACTTGAACAATGACATATGAGCTAGTTTTGCCAAAAGTGTCAAGGGGGGATTGATGTTCCAAATGTATGTATGACATGTTTTGGAAAAGAATAGTTCAAGTCTTGAAGGCTGTCACAGGGAGCAGACAAGAACAGAGCTTGGACAGGGAACTGAACGAAGCTCTAAGTGAGAGGTTTCCTAATCGCAAGATTTCCTAAAACATCAAGTTTCCTAATTTGAATTTGAAAATCCTAGATCTTTAAATCCTAGAGCTAGAAATCTTAGAGCTACCTAGTATCATAACCTGAGGAAGGATTTTTATAAGGGATTATTGCCGAAAACCACCCCTTATGCGGCGTTTTTGCCGAAAACCACCTCTTATACATTTTATTGTCGAAAACCACCCTTTATTCGCATGTTTTTTGCTAAAACACACAACGTAACGTTTTCCGTCAAAAGGCGCGTGTGAGGGTTATGAAATTCAATTTTAATTTAATTAATTAAACACAAAAACAGAAAACGCATAACTTTTTCTTCTCCGACCGACGCTCCATCAAGTCTCACCGCTTCGATTCGTCTACCCTCGATTCATCGTCGCCTCAATTCGTCGTTGCTCGTGGAGATGTCAGGTATGCTTATTCATGTCGTTGCTCCGTCAAATCTAACCGCGACCTTTCATTGATTGAATAAACCTCGTCGATTGTGTACGAAACCCTAATTTGAGATCCATGATTGATTCTCAATTTTGTGCAGAAGGCAGATTTCATATTCAAGCATTCTACGGTGGTGTGTTCTTCAAGATAAAAAACGGGCAAGTGAGGTACCGAGAGAATGAATGTCATTCATTTGTCAATATTGATCCTGATTTAGTTTCTAAGGTTGAATTAGAGGCAATGTTTAGAGAGGATATTCCATTGTCGGGGATTAGGGAGTTGTGGTTCAGAAAACCTCGTATGAGTATTGATAAGGGCATGCGGAAGATTGAGAATGATAGGGATGCATTAGAGGTCTGTAACAATTTAGGCAAAGGTAGGATTGTGGAGATTTATATTATTAGAGAAGACGAGGATAGCCCAGACCAGTTAAGGGGTGCAGATGGTCCGAGTGGGAAGAGAGACTCTGCAGAACCTCCAGAAGAGGTAGTTGCTTCTGAAAGTTCATCGGATGACAGTAACTTCAGTTTCAATGAGAGTGATGGTGAGGATGATGCTTTGTTCGAGGAGTTTGTTGATTTTAGTTCTGATATGGAGGTCAATGAAACTGATCTTGGAGACGAAAACATGGTTCAGGATGACCCTGAAGAGGAGAACATGGTAGAAGAGGAAATTATGGATGAGGATGAGCTTGAAGAGGAGAACATGGTAGAAGAGGAACCGCGTACAGAAGAGGTACCACGTATAGAAGAGGTACCTCGCACAGAAGAATGTGAAATGGATGACGAATGGTTGGACAATTCTGATGACATGGTGAGTGATAGTGATTTAGGATACTTGGCAAAGTACCCGCATTTTAATCCTCGCCTAGACTTTAAGAAGAAAATAGTCTTTAAGGTCGGTATGATATTTCCTTCCAACGACGTTTTCAGAAAGGCTTTAAGGCAGTACGCAATTGAGGAAGGTTTTGATTACTATTACCTCCATAATGACAGGTTTAGGGTTTACGCCTACTGCCAGTTGAAATGTGATTGTAGGATGGAGCATTCTAGGAAAGTATGTACATGTAATACAGTTACATGTGGGTTCAAAGTATGTGCAAAGAAGGCTAAGACAGATGGTGCTTTTCAGGTAAAGACTTTTGAGCCGAAGCATACCTGTGGTTGGCAGCAAAGGAACACAAAGCTTACTTCAGTGTGGCTTGCAGAGAGGTATTTAGAGAACTATCGTGATGATCCTAGCTGGAAGTTAAAGGCATTCATCAGTGCTGTCAAGAGGGACCATGGATTTGATATAACCTACACTCAGGCATGGAAAGCTAGACTCAGGGCAATGTTGACCACAAATGGGGATGCCAAAGAACAATATGCAAAGGTATGGGACTATGCTGAAACCCTTAAGCGACACAATCCAGGAAGTTCAGCGTTTGTTAAGGTGTCACTGCAGAACCCTGAGAAGCCATTGTTTGAGCGGCTGTATGTAGGATTCGAAGCATGTAAGAAAGGATTTCTGAGTGGTTGTAGGCCTATTGTTGGGCTTGATGGTTGCCATCTTAAGGGAGCATACACTGGTCAGATACTGGTAGCAGTTGGGTTGGATGGAAACCAGAATATTTATCCCATTGCTTTCGCTGTTGTTGAGGCTGAGAGAAAGGAAACTTGGGGCTGGTTCCTTGACATTCTTCATAGGGATATTGGTGAATGTCAACCAACTTATATGTCTGATAGACAAAAGGTCAGTTTATATGCTTTGTTAGTTTGTTTGTCTTTGCAATGTTATTATATGGTTAGTCTGATGTGTGTCTGAAAAGTTATTATATGTTGTATATGCTTGTACTGTTGTATATGCTTTGTTAGCTTGTTTGTTTCTGTAATGTTATTATATGGTTTGCAGGGTCTACTTGAGGAATTACATAAGTTGGTTCCTATTGCGAGGACAAGGGTTTGCGTGAGGCATATGCATAATAATTTCAAGGCAACTTGGCCAGGTAAGACATTAAAGGATGCTGTATGGAAAGCTGCAAGAGCATTTACCAAATATGAGTTTGAAAAGGCGTTGGAAGATGTAAACAAGTCTGATGTCGCAGCTTACCAGTATCTGATGAGCCAAGATCCACAGACATGGTCTAGACATGCATTTGGGATAGACACCAAGTGTGACATTCTGCTGAACAACATTTGCGAAAGCTTCAATTCATTCCTGCTGCCTGCCAGGGGTTTGCCAATATTATCGTTGTGTGAATGGATACGAAGACAGCTGATGAACAGATTTGTAAACAAGCGCGAAAAAATGGAGAAGTATGAAGGGACTTTCACTCCATATGCAAAAAAACTTGTTGATATTGCATCTCAAGAGGGCACTAAGTATTGTCAGATTTTCTGGGGTGGAGGAGAGACACGAGAAGTTGATCACAGAGGCAAAACATATCTTGTGGATCTGTCTAAGCAAACCTGCTCATGCTTTAAATGGGATCTCACTGGTATTCCCTGTCCCCATGCTATGTGTTGCATCATTAGAGGAAGGCATCAGCTGGATAACTTTGTTAGCAATTATTACACAAAGAAGACTTATTTGGAAGCTTATGGCGGGGTCATTCATGCAATGCCAGGAGAGAATCATTACAATTCAACTGGAATGACACCTCCACTGCCACCGAAACAAGTGGTACAGCCTGGTAGGCCAAAGAAGAATGCTAGGAAACGTGGTGAAGGAGAAGAACTCCCCAGCCATAACAAGCGCAAGAGAAACCGGCTGTCTAAAATCAAGTGTTCAAACTGTCGCCAAGAAGGACATAGGAAGACAAGTGCAAAAATGCAAGATTTGAGGTACCTCAAATTCAGGCACCTAATAACAAAGGTGGAAGACCAAGAAATCCCCAAACTGTTACTGTTGGCTCTCAAAAGAGGAATCAGAAAAAGGTAAATTGTGATTTCATTACCATTCTCAAATTTATTTACCATTCTCAAATTTATTGTTACATGTCATGCAGTCAAATACTAACACGGCAAGTGAAACTACACCGTTGAGTCAAACCGGAACTAGAGAGCCAGCGCAACAAGCAGAATCACAGATAAGTGTCAACTTATCCGTTCCAGTTAATTGCACCCCGGTAATTATGCTAGATTCATAATTATGTTACTATGTTTTTTGTGTCATCTGTTTACTATGTTATTTATGTTTCAGCAATCCATGTTATTATGTCAACTGATATACCTTCTTTTTCAGGAAGTTGCCACTTCAAGTTGCAACCTCGCCAATGATGGAACTCCCAGACGTTCTACACGCCTCAGTCAAACACCTACTGTGCGACGATCTCCACGCACAACACAGTCACCTGCTACAAGGAATTGACTGCAGAAACTTGCTAGTACTTTGCAATGTTAAAACTTGTCATGCAGACTAAACTCTTGTAATGTTGAAACTTGTTTAATTTAGTACTTTGCAATTCCTTGTGCTAAATGTTACTTCAAACAGGAAATTATTGCACTTAAACGTTAACTTTTTACAATATTAATGTCATGATCATGTCCGGATGATGAAAAAAGATCATGTCTGATTGATGAAAAGATCATGTCTGATGGATGAAAAATGGAATTACAATGTTCATGTCATGATCAAGTTCAACAGGAATTGCATATTTCTAACTAGCTTGAAACCATTTACAACAATCACCACTTACAACATAACTTTCCTAAAACCCAACCAAGTAAAATACACAGGAAAACCTTCGCAACGTATCTATTAAAAGTTTCTTTACTCTTTAACTGTCGATTCATATCTTGCAGTTGACGGATTTCCCTCTGAAGGTTGTTTTTTTCTTTAAAAGCAATCTGATTGCTGCTGCCCGCTCTAGGAGGATGAGGCTCATCCTTCCACATGAAAAAGCGACACTTTTTGTCTTCAAAGCCATACATAGTGCAGCCCAAAAATCTCCTTCCATAGTTACCTTCTGTGCGAGCTATTGATTCTCTAACCGGAAAGCCGCAAAAGCAATATCTTGGCTCTTCTGAAGTGGACACTGATTTTGACATTTTGGGTTCTCTGCAGAAATTTAATTGTTACTAACAAGTTAATCTGCAAATCAATACAACAAATTCAACAAGACTATGATAGTAGGCGAATGAAAACACAATTGAACAACAGAGAAGCTTTGAAGCTGTGAACAACATACAGTCAAGGTTGAACTGAACAAATCAACAACAAATCAGCAACAAATCCGCAACAAATCCGCAACAAATCCGCAACAAATCCGCAACAAACCAGCGAATGAATCCTATTTGAACTGAACAACAAATCAACAACATAGAGCCGAGTAATCCAACTCACTCGATTCAGAATAAACCCTAATTGAAATGGATGAATCAACAAAGATGAATCAACAAATGGATAAACCCTAATCAACAAATCAACAACATGATTCGATTAAAAACTTACCGTCGACAAAGATGTCAACTCTTCGAAGCTCTGAATCGCGCTGGGAGACAGCAGTCGAAGCTTAATGCTCTGAATCGCTCTGAATCGACGTAAGTTTGGTAGGTCCAGATTGTATAAGGAAATTATTATTTTATTATTTGTCGCGTGATAACACGCGTTTAACGCTCCATTTGACGGAAAACGTTAGTTGTGTGTTTTAGCAAAAAACATGCGAATAAAGGGTGGTTTTCGGCAATAAAATGTATAAGGGGTGGTTTTCGGCAATAATCCCTTTTTATAATGAAGACAAGAAAGCTTGATAAATATAGTTTTAGGAAACCTAGTCATAGAGGATCTTTTATAGTTTCCTAAAGCTGGATTTTAGAATTACAAATGTCATTAGGATTATGATGTCTCAACCTATATTTAGAGAACAGAAATGTTGAAGACTCAACCCAAGCAAAAACCTAAAGCAAATACATTATATTGAGAGACTTGGATTATGTAGGGGATTGTGCGGTTGTGCTTGTGACAGGACAATTGTACCAGGCACATCAGTGCTATTGATACTCTGTTTCGGCGCAGAGAAAGACAAGAAACATACCTATTGGTACCCTGCTACAGAGGATGACTATAGCGAACGACTTGTGACAAACACTCAAGTAGAAGTTGTAATTGTTAACTGTTTAAGAATAAAATGTCACATTGAACTACATCTATCTAAATTGATAGAATTTCAGATTAAGTTGAGTACCCTTCTCTTCCATAAAAATGGAAAATACTATTCAAAGTATAACAACTGCTATTCAAAATAGGAGTCGAACTATATATGACTAGAAGCAACGACTGAACGATGGTTCTGTTAAGAACCTTCTAAAATACTTAAAACAACAACTTTTATTCAACACAAACACCTGATACAATAGGCAACAATGCCTTTGATTCACCCTTGTATCGGAAGTCAATCAAGGCCCCCAAGCTACGGTAAAATCTACTCCTAACATAACAATACATATCAATTCGATTCTGGTTGTTCTTATACACAAAACACAGTAAAATATAAAGGAAAACACACACACGAAGCCCTAGGACCGTTGCCTTCAACTTCCCAAGGATAAGCCTCCAAAGTGGATAAGGCAACTCCTCCCAAAAACTGCATTATCCACATTCTGCACATAACCTAAGCTCTGGTCATCTTGGGATTGATAACATACGTCCCTAGCATCCATATGACATTAATAATGCTTCTCCTAAGGTCCTAAGTCGGACCCCAAGCTCCCATGATCAGCTAACTCCAGCTGCGACACTAGCTGCCCATGAACTCTCGGTTGAGCTCCAATACTAGCTGTTGAGAGCTGAGCTACTTGAGCTGCTCCCAGTCACTGAGTAGCTCCCTTGAGCTGTCCTTCCAGCTCCCCCCAGCTGCTAGAAGTCCTTCCCATCAGATTCAGATATTAATAATAATGATAAAACTTATAAAAATACGAAAAAATACATAATTAACTAACAAAAATCATAAAAAACATTTAAAAAATCAGAATATTAAATAAATATTAAATATAAAAATAAATTTGAAATGTATTCATATTATATGTACACATATGTGAAAAATGAATTTATACAAAAATATGGCGTATTGAAAATTAAAAAAATTTATCGGCAACCATCATTGCTCCATTAAATTTTAAAAAAATCTTAATGTCTTAAAATGGGTGTTTAAACTTTACTTTATATGCAATAAAATTTGTGTTTGTATGCTTTATATGTAAAAACGTATCAAATTTTATATTTGTATGCGCTATTATGGCGTTTGTAGTAAGTGTAACCGTATAACACACTATTATTTATTCAATATAACTACTAACTACACATGCAAATTATAATTCTTCTATTGAAAGCTATAATTTTGATATAAATGTGAAAACTAAATTTATACAAAAATATGGTGTCTTAAAATTAAAAATATGATACCATGTAACTCATAATTAATAGTGGCACCATAAAAATAAAAAAACTTCAAAAATTTATAAATTTGTGAGACACCATGTTTTTGTATAGATTTAGTTTTCACATTTAATACATACCATATGAATAAAAAGTATACAATTTCATTTAAAATTTATTTTATATTTTATTTAATGAGTTCGGTTCTTAAGGGACATTAAAATTATGTAAGACAAAAGAACGTCATCTCAACCGTTCATTTTGATTAATCTGACGGTTGAGATTAAATTAATAGTGAATTAAAATAGGTGGTTGAATAGCAAAATACACGGGCGGTTGAGAATGACGGTTATCAATATCAACCGTTGGATGAATTGAAATTAACGGTTGAGATGATGTCCTTCCGTCTCACAAAAACTTGTCTGTCCTCCTAGAACTCAATCCTTTATTTAATATCCTTATTTTTAAAAGTTTTTTATGATTTTTTTAAATTATATATGTATTTTTTAGCATTTTTGAAAGTATACTACTTCATTTTTCACATATGTATACATATCATATGAATACATTTCAAATTTATTTTTATATTTTATTTTTATTTAATATTTGATTTTTTAAATGTTTTTTATAATTTTTGTTAATTAATTATGTATTTTTTCGTATTTTTATATGTTTTTTTATCATTATTATTAATATTTTAATTAAAACTAAACATATGGGTGGTTTCTGACAAATTTTATAAACACAAGGGTGTGACTTTATAATTTTTACGGATACGGATGGTTTCCGGAAAAAATTCAAACTTATGAATGGTTTCCGACAATTTAGTCTTTAAAAAATAGTAAAAGGAGTATTCTTAAACAAAAAATTAAATGTAACGAGTATGAAATCGCGTCTTACGTACTGCCACGCGGGTTTGCATCGTGCTACCACGTAAGAAAACAACGGCGTCGCCGCAGCACATGAGTCTTCCACGTGTTGGTTTGTAAAAAGTGCTTACTGAACCTCTTTGAAACTCAAGCCCATATAAATTCGGAGCAGAACGAGATAATGATTTCAAGGTCCAAGTTAGAAAAAATGCGGATATACAAACTAATCTACGCATTCTGCGCAGCTTTGTTATCCTGCGCACTCACCTCTGTTTCAGAACAGAGCCAGACGAAATCCATCCGGCAAGTCACTGACGACATCTCTTCCTCCGCCCTCAACGCCGGGATTCTAAACACCGAGCCGCAGTTTCTCTCATTCATTCAGAAGTACGACAAGCGGTATTCGACGAGAGAAGAGTATGTACGGCGGCTGGGGATTTTCGCCAAGAATCTGATTAAGGCGGCGGAGCACCAGGCGATGGATCCGACGGCGGTGCATGGAGTAACCCAGTTTTCTGATTTGGATGAGGATGAGTTTGAGAGAATGTACACTGGGATGATGAAGGTTGATGGGCTTGAACAAGTGAGCGGAAATGGGATGGCGGATGTTTCTGGCGAGGATCTGCCGGTGGATTTTGATTGGAGGGAGAAAGGCGCTGTAACTGATGTCAAGATGCAGGTTTGACCTTAAAGTTTTGATCTTTCTTGATTTTCAGCTTGTTTAGTTAAGGTTGACTGATTCAGCATTTTAGGGTTAGGGTTTTGACTTTTAAATGTTATTGATTGTTGTAGGGTACATGTGGATCATGTTGGGCATTTAGCACTACTGGAGTTGTGGAAGGTGCAAATTTTATAGCAACAGGGAAGCTGGTGAGTCTCAGTGAGCAGCAGCTTATTGATTGTGATCATAAGGTGAGTGATCTCTGCAACATTTTGATGTTTGACGCTTGTTTGATTTGTGTCATGAGGTTGAGGTTTGATTTTTTTCTGTTTGTGTTGTGTGAAGTGTGATGTGAAGCAGAAGGTTGCTTGTGATGATGGGTGCAATGGAGGGCTAATGACGAATGCGTATAATTACTTGATGGAGGCTGGTGGATTGCAAGAGGAGAGTACTTATCCGTATGCTGGAAAAAAGGGGGAATGCAAGTTTGATCCGAAGAAGGTTGCTGTTAAAGTGGAGAATTTTTCAACTATTCCGATTGATGAGAACAGCATTGCTGCGCATTTGGTGCACAACGGTCCATTAGCAAGTGAGTGTTTCTTGTAGATATATTTTGGTTGTGAAGTTATTTGAGTTGATAGAGGCTGAGTGCTGATTAAGTTACTTTCAATGTTGTGTCGTTTAGTTGGATTGAATGCTGTGTTTATGCAAACTTATATTGGAGGAGTTTCGTGCCCATTGATATGCGGGAAGAAATGGATCAACCATGGAGTTCTCCTAGTTGGTTATGGAGCGAAAGGATTCTCCATTCTAAGGTTGGGCAATAGGCCATATTGGATTATCAAGAATTCTTGGGGTAAGAAGTGGGGAGAAAATGGGTATTATCGTCTTTGTCGAGGTCATGGAATGTGTGGTGTAAACACAATGGTCTCCGCCGTAGTCACTCATACACTGTGACTTTACTTGCCCTGATCTTTAGTTTATGCTAGTGATGTATGGCTTAATGTTGTAGCTGTTTGTGTTGTGAAATCTCTTATATAGGAAAATGAAGTCGTAGCTTTTTTCCATCTGAGTTCATGCTAATGTTATATCGAAATGTGGAAATAAGTTAACTTATGTGATATCTCTTGAAGAAAGTTGTTCAGAAAAAATCAGATGATCTGCTACAGCTGCAGTTCTCTGCTCTACAATACAATCTGTCAGAAAAATCAAACAACTAATAAATGCAATTTTGTCAGCAATGCTCCATGTAAAAATGTAAACTGTGGCAGCTATTTAGTGTAAAACATCTTCATGAAAATTGATTTGGTGTGGCTTCCATACTGGTAGAATGAAGCAGGGTCTATGCAATGGTATCTGGAAGTCCATCCGTTGCCGAATATGTTAACTAACGCTAGCTAGAAGTCATCTCAGGTCGCAAGGAACTGTTCTTCGATAGTGTCTTCAAGGCTTGGCTCCTGATATCATCTGTGCTTGACTCGATGGAAATTCGTTGCAGCTCTCTGAGGCCTCCACAGAATAGGAAGTCGCGGGCATTAGCCTCTGCAACATAAATAATTTATAGATATGCGTTCACTTTTGTTGATATTAGTAAAGCGGTGTCTCGAAGTGGGTGCTGATGTACATACCATTCTGTGCCAAGTGACAAATTGCCAGTTCAATATGACGCCTGGTTGATGAGGCGGCTCTACAGGAGTTGGCAATCAACCATGGCAGGGTATTTTCTTTCATCAGTAGCGAAGGCCCTTTCCTTATACCTGAAATTTGGAAGTGTACTGGCATTTTTAGGTGGACTTGTTCCATCTGTTTAGATTCACAGAGAATAATAGTATACTATGAACTAACCCTTAACAGTTCCCCTAGTTTCGCATTTTGCAAAGTTGGCCAGTCCTCTTGCTACTTGTGCAACGACATCACCATTCTCAGATTCGGCCATCCTGAAGGAGTGCCTTGATGCCTCCATCTTCTTGTAACATTGTTTGCAACCTCTCTGAACAAACAATTCAACGGCAAAACAAAACATGAATATGGTTGTTTTGTGTCTGGTGTATGAAATCAAGTTCACCAAGTGTAGGAAACAAGGTAGGTTCTCTGCTGTGTAAATGAAGCAAGCTATTTTTACTGGAGCATAGATAAGAAGCTTTACCGTTTCCACACAAATTGGCAATAGCTCCAGCAACCATCCTGAGGGTTTGTGGGTCTTTTGTCTTCATAGCAGTGTTTGCAAGCAACCGTCCCCCTCCATTGCTCATTATAAGGTCCTGATTCATCTCTGTTGAGACAAAAGTGATGAGCCTAGGCAGAAAGGTTAAAGCCACCAACGGGTAGTTGGGTGATGCATCTGGAGCTTACCATTCATTGCCAAATTAGCAACAGCACCAGAAGCCACGCGGAGGATTGTAGTACTATCTGACGATTGAAGCAGCTTAAGCAATGCATCCAAGCCACCCTCTTCCACAATCCTCTGTTGCTTGTTATCTTGATATGCATTAAACAAGAGAAGTCATTTAGTTCTGCCTAGACGGAGGGAATCCGTATGAGATACTGTAAATTTTTTGGTCGAGCCCCATACATTGAGCATAAAATGCAGCTCACCTAACGGTTTACCAAAGAAATACAAAATTGACGAAATGAGCTGTGGTAATGGATGCATAGTGAAGAGGAAAACACAAGTCCTGATTTTTCAATTTAAACTGATTTTCAATTAGAAAGATTCTACTGATTTCATCTAAAAATTGAAACGCAATAAATTTTTGTAGAAGATCTAAAAATTATGTAGAGAAAAACAATTCAAGTGAGAGAAACAAAAGCATGAGAATTCATGATAACAACTGAAAGGTTCAAAATCATCTGAAACTGACTACCTTTGGCTGCAAGATTGGCTATGACTTTCACAGCGTGGATTTGGACATCCAAGTCTTCAGATGCCAATAACCCCAACATCTTCTCAAGTCCAACTGGACATGAATACCATAAAAACTAAACGCTAAGTAAAGAAAATACTCCAGAGTTAACTAAAGTATTGTATTAAATGAATCAAGAATCACATGCCTTCTTCACATATCTTTGCAATAGTAGCTCTCTGGCCAAACGAAGACCCCCTTGATTGGCTTGGCTTCTGAAAATTAGTTTTCTTCCCTTCTAACTCCGTTAATCTGTCTTTATCCTCATATGTATCTAATCGCTTATCCTGAGACACGGGGAGAAGATTAAGTTTTAAGGAAGAAAACAGCAGTATTAGTGCATTTAAGTGGCATTATCTTACCACTACGTCATCATCAACCTCTGGAGCAGATTTTTTTAGTTTATGCAAATCTGTTTCTATAACCTTCCTCTGCTTCACTTCCACTGCAAGATTTTGTCTCACATTCTGAAGCTCCTTCTCCAAAAATCTCTGGAATGGAGCAGTACAATACACATACGAAACAAAAGAGTTGAAGGTTTGGCTCGTAAAGACAGAATTTTAACAGACAAAACCCCTGGTAGAGGGCATAAAAACGAAAATATAACTGAGCAGGAGGTCGCAGTGCATTATCAACCGTACCTTTTCAATAACAAGACTATCGTACTCCGACCTTAAAGATTGAAGATCATTTACTGTTGTTTCCTGAAGCTGCCTCGTTTCAAGAAGTTGTGCTCTGTGTATCTCTTCTTGCCCCTGAATGAAGCAAAACATAATGATTAATCATATATTTCTTGCCCATGAATGAATCGAAACATACTGTTTAGTAAGAAATTAAAGACGTGAAGGTAGCATATTTTACACACTGCAAGAGGGCATAAAATCTGCTACTCATTAAAGGATCAAGATCTCAGATATGAAAAGGAGAACGTTTTCATGAGAAAATAAGACATATGGGTGATGACTTCACTTGCCTGCATTTTGCTCTGATAATCGTGCGCAAGCTTGTTTGCAAGAGCCAACTGCTCCCCTAAAATTGTAAGTTGATTGTGTTCTTTTTCTAGTTCCTTCTTTATCTTTGCCATTTTTCTCTCATAACTTTGAACGGTCTCCAAAGTTCTTTACGGTGGGCTGACAGTTCCATTTGATGTTGCTATCAAGAACAAAAGAGAGCAGTGAGTTAAGGCGAAATGAGTGTTCTTAAACAAATCATTAGTGATAAGTCCAAAAAAAGACAATGTCCATCTTCAGGTTTACTTGTAGTAGGGAGTAACATCAAAGTATACTAAAATCTAAATGTACACATAATGCCGATGCATACTAACATGTGTAGCAAACAACCAAAGGTATCTTCTGAATCAATCTGAGCTATCAGACGATAACTTGTATAACCGACAATCCTTTAATTAAAAACGATGGAGGCACATTTGAAAATATGGATGGCTTGTGGAATTGAGTCTTTTGACAATCCATTTTTCCAAACATTTCTTCATTTGTTGGCGATCAATTTTTCAAATGTGCCTTCATTTCAACCCTACACTTGGAAAGTGGAAACATGTCTCTAATTCTTTTGATAGAAGGATCATTAAATAAGGTTCATAAATGCAACCGGAAGAAGGCACGCCAATGCATCTCTTTCCATCAATGACTAATCACATTTTCATTAAGCATTGATAAGATGATTAATTGATTCGCTCTAATCAGTGTAATTTCTAAGAAGGTATAACCTGTGATAAGTTCTGATTGTCACTGACAAGCTGCTTCAAGGAATGCACTTGGTTCTCCTCAGTTTGCAAACATTCCCGCTGATCTTCTAGCTGCTTCACCATTTCTGATATTTTCTCTTCGTACATCTGAGTGGTGTCAGCGAGCATTTTTTGATACGAAGAGTTTGCAAGGAGCTGTTTTGAATTGCATAAACGAGATGATAAGTGAACTATGAAGTGGAAACGCCTCATCATCAATTGAACATATAACCCAATGGTATTTTCTGTTCAAGTTGAAATGCAGTTGATTATTTCTCCTCAATTCAATCAAGTTTCATATTTTTACCAGATAATACTCAAAAGTTACACTTCTAGATAACATAGTTAGTGAACGCAATACCTTGCTTCTTGTCAAATCCATCTCCAACTCTGCAATTTTATCACACATCATTACATTGTGAACTTTTAGGTGGTTCAATTCCCCCACAATTTCTTTCTTCTCCATCAT